>CAUYLG010010520.1:0-74757 GCA_963573385.1 Cacajao melanocephalus | reverse complement strand
TACAGTAGAGGCCAGGCACAGTGGTTCATGCCTGTAATCCTAGCACTTTGGGAGGCCGAGGTGGGCAGATCATGAGGTCAAGAGATTGAGACCATCCTGGCCAACATGGTGAAACCCCGTCTCTACTAAAAATACAAAAATCAGCTAGGCTTGGTGGCAATTGCCTGTAATCCCAGCTACTTAGGAGGCTGAGGCAGGAGAATTGCTTGAACCGGGGAGGCGGAGGTTGCAGTCAGACAAGATTCTGCCACTGCACTCCAGCCTGGGGGACAGAAAAAGACTCTATCTCAAAAAAAAAAATCCACTTATGAGCTCAGAGGTCAGCCCTAACTTTCTCCAGGTACCCCAAGGCTAACCTCTGCTTTAATGGAAGACACAGAGACACAGGCGCTGGGAACATGTCTCTGGAACCCACCCTTCTGCACGTTGGTCCAGCCACACTTCCTGGTTCACATCCCATCCCAGGCATGAAGTCCAGGGAGCAGGCTGAGGGCGGGTAAGCAGTTCCGGAGCCACCTCCCACAGTTACTTCCTGCCCAGTTCCAGGTGGCTGGGCTTCTTGGGTTCATTCATCAACTCCCTGCCGCACCCGTCCACTCTCCCTGGGCCGAACTTCATGCTTCCTCCTTGCCGCACCCCAGGCAGCAGAAATGCGGAAGTAACACTCAGCACTGGCCCTGAGAGGGGGCTGGGTCCACCTGCTACCCTCCCCACATCTCTATGCAGTCCCCCAGACCCTGTGGGGATCACAGCTGAGTCTAGAAGAGGCATGGGACTCAGGTTGGACTTCATCCCCATTTGACAGATGAGAAACTGAGACTCAGAATAGCAGAGGGTCTGGCCTGAGGTGACTAAGAAGGTGGACAGAAGGCCCCTCAAGGACGTTCGTCCTCTGTTTCTGCTGAAATGAAGATGATTCAGAGGCCATAGTGGACCCCAAGCCAAGTCAGAATTCTGGGGAGCTGAGCACTTAGCAAACTGAGGAAAAGCAGTGGACTTGGAAAAGGAAGAGCTGGCCATGCGTGGTGGCTCACGCCTGTAATCCCAGCCCTTTGGGAGGCTGAGGTGGGCAGATCACAAGGTCAGGAGTTCGAGACCAGCCTGACCAACATGGTAAAACCCCTTTTCTACTAACAATATAAAAATTAGCCAGGTGTGGTGGCGCATGCCTATAATCCTGGCTACTCCGGAGACTGAGGCTGGAGAATCACTTGAACCCAGGAGGTGGAGGTTGCAGTGAGCCAAGATTGCGCCACTGCACTCCAGGCTGGCAACAGAGTAAGACCCTGTCTCAAAAATAGAAACAAAAGAAAGAAAAAGGAAGAGTTGGAGGACACAACCCTACTGAGTGCCTGGCACCGAGTAGGCACTGGTGAACTGCTGGAGAGTTGACCAGAAAGTCAAAATGAGGCTGTTTCTAGGCACTGTTCTAGGTGTTTGCTTTTCTCAGAGATTCCTAGACTGGGAGGCTCACATGAGCCAAGTCAACCAGTTCCAATCTGGGTCCGGGACAGGCTGGACTGAGCCTCGGTTTCCTGAGCTATGAAATGGGGATACACATGGTGCCTTCTGAATGAACCCCTTCCCTGCAATGAGCATTTCAGCCATGGTGGCCTCTGCTCTGACATTACGGGTTTGGGGGCTAGGACACCAGTCAGAGAGAGTAATGACATAGTGGCAGGGGAGGGCAGAAAAAGGGGACGTGAGAAGCTCAAGGCTCCTCCCCTCCACCCTAGACACTTTTTTTTTTTTTTTGAAACAGATTCTTGCTCTGTCACCCAGGCTGGAGTGCAATGGCGCGATCTCAGCTCACTGCAAGCTTCGCCTCCCAGGTTTAAGCGATTCTCCTGCCTCAGCCTCCAGAATAGCTGGGACTACAGGTGTGCACCACCACGCCCAGCTAATTTTTAGTATTTTTAGTGGAGACAGGGTTTCACCGAGTTAGCCAGCATGAGGTTAGACCTCATGATCTGCCCGCCTTGGCCTCCCAAAGTGTTGGGATTACAGGCGTGAGCCAGCGCGCCCAGCAGTATTTTTAGTCGAGATGGGGTTTCACCGTGTTAGCCAGGACGGTCTCAATCTCTTGACCTTGCGATCTGCCCATCTAGGCCTCCCAAAGTGCTGGGATTATAGGTGTGAGTCACCGCACCCGGCTGGCACTGTGTCATAGGACAGCAGGAGGGAATTTAGTCAGACACTCAGAAGAACTTCTCATGAGAACCACAGATGTTTGACGACCAGTAAGTGAGTCCCTGTTCCCTGAACCCGCCATAACCCTGCGGTCTTCACCACTCTCCCTGTAGGGATTGACTGAAAGAAACATTTGAAAAGGAGCCCCAAACGAGCTGTGAGGCCGTCTGTAGCCTCCGGCCAGTTCAGGACTTACTGGGGTTGCAGAACCCACAGCCCCAGGGCTCGGGAGCAGCGGTGCCTCAGCTGTCTGCGCTTGTTTCTGGGGGAAAGGCCAGCCCGCCAGCCTTCCCCGGAGGGCTGGCGGACCCGTGCAGCCTGAGGGAGGGGTCCAGAAGCCAGGTGTGTGACTGGGCTGTGAGTCCCCCACCCCCACCCTTCCGCTTTCTGGAAGCCGGGCCTCCCTTTTACCTGCCCTTACCTGTATAGGGAGTATTGGAATCAGCTTTCAGCAGGCACACCAGCACCAGCACCAGCACCACAAGCAAAAGCCGCGGCAGCTGGGAGCACGCCATTCCTGTGCGGGGAGGGCCTGCCGCCAGCTCTGCACAGGTGTGTGGCCAGGTGTGTGCCCAGGTGCCTGCTCCTTGCACCTGTGCGTGCGCCCCCTGCTGGCGGAGCACTGCACTGTGCAGGGGTGAGGCGCAGGTGGGGTTTCAGGGTGTGGAGCCTCTCCTGGGCGCTCCTGCTCCCCCGGGGTGCGGTTCCCGCCCTCTTCACCTGGACTCCACTCCTAAACACGATGACCCAGAAGCTCTCAAACCCAGTCATCCGCTAAAGACACCCTGCCCCTCCCGTCCACTTTCTCCTGCTCCTGACTCCATAGCTGCCCACACACTGCTGCCCCTCCCTCTACCCCTCCTCCGGCCAGACTGCCCCCTCTGGGAACCCTAGTGCCCCCACCTCCATCCTGTCCCAGAACCTGCAGGGCTGGGGATGTCCTTGTCCTCTTCTGTCCTCTGTCTCACCCAGACTGTGGCCTTTTGGGGACATGACCAAAACCTTCTAGCATTTCTATCTCGGATTCCTGTCGCCCAGACTGGAGTACAATGGTGCAATCTCAGCTCACTGCAACCTCCACCTCCCAAGTTCAAGCAATTCTCTTGCCTCAGCCTCCTGAGTAGCTGGGATTACAGGCACATGCCACCACACCAGGCTAATTTTTATATTTTTAGTAGAGACGGGGTTTCACCATGTTGGTCAGGCTGGTCTCAAACTCCTGACCTCAAGGTAGGCTGAGGTCAGCCTCAGCCTCCCAAAGTATGTTGGAATTACAGGCGTGAGCCACAGTGCCCAGCCTTTTTTTTTTTAGACACAGGGTCTCACTCTGTTGCCCAGGCTGGAGTGCAGTGGCATAATCACAGCTCACTGCATCCTCAATGCCCAGATTCAAGCAATCTCCCTCCTCAGCCTCCCAAGTAGCTGGGATTACAGGTGTGTACCACCATGCCTGGCTAATTTTTTTGTATTTTTAGTAGAGAAGGGGTTTTACCATGTTGGCCAGGCTGATCTCTAACTCCTGACCTCAGGTGACCCACCTACCTCAGCCTCCCAAGTGCTGGGATTACAGGCATGAGCCACCACACCTGGCCTATTTTTTAAATTTTTCGTCTTTTTTTTGAAATAGAGTTTCTCTCCCTCTGTTGCCCAGGCTGGAGTGCAATGGCACGATCTCGGCTCACTGCAACCTCTACCTCCTAGGTTCAAGCAATTCTCCTGCCTCAGCCTCCCGAGTAGCTGGGATTACAGGCATGCGCCACCATGCCCAGCTAATTTTTTGTATTTTTAGTAGAGACAGAGTTTCTCCATGTTGGTCAGGCTGGTCTCAAACTCCTGTCCTCAGGTGATCCGCCTGCCTCGGCCTCCTAAAGTGCTGGAATTACAGGCATGAGCCACTGCACCTGGGCTATTTTTTAATTTTTCCTTTTCTTTCTTTCCTTTTTTTTTTGGATGAAGTTTTGCTTTTGTTGCCCAGGTTGGAGTGCAGTGGCACAATCTCAGCTCACTGCAACCTCCACCTCCCAGGTTCAAGCGGTCCTTTTGCCTCAGCCTCCCAAGTAGCTGGGATTACAGGCGCGCACCATCACGGCCAGTTAATTTTTTGTATTTTTAGTAGAGACGGGGTTTCTCCGTGTTGGTCAGGCTGGTCTCAAACTCCTGACCTCAGGTGATCCACCCACCTTGGCCTCCCAAAGTGCTGGGATTACAGGCATGAGCCACCGCACCCAGACATCCTGTAGGATTTTTAGGGGTGAGGGACTCAAGGTGGGTGCTTTGGGCCGGGTCCCAGACATGTTTCTACAGTGCACCGGGGACAGTTTCCATCTGGGATGGGCCGGATACCACCCCACTACCCATAGGTGGATATGGCAACGGCACAGGTGAGACCACATTGGCAGCCCCTGACCTCCAGAAAAGACTTGAGATCCCCGTCCTGGCCACAGACCCCAGATACATACTACATGGTTGGAAACTTCAGAGTTCCCCTTCCCTCTGGGTTGTTCCAGATTCCCCCACCATACCCAAACCGCTTCCATTAACCCAGAACACATCACCCAATTTGTAGGCTGTGGAGGACTTTATTCATTAGGCCCGGGGAGCCGCGAGTGCCTCCCACGAAGTCCCCACTGCAGGGAGCCAGGGTGCTAGAGGCAGGGCCGATGTGTGTGCCGTGAGCTGGCCCAGGGGCCTGCTGGTCCCAAGAGTGCTTCTGGGCTCTTCAGGCAGCTCCGAGTGTAGTGGCCTCGCCAGGTGGCTTGAACCATCTTCGCTGCCATTTGCTGCTGCCTCATCTGCTGTCGGATCTTAAAGCCTCTCCAGGCGGACTGGATGGCTGTGGCCGCTTTGTCCTGGTGATGCGGCTGCCTGGGACTCAGGACAGCCCGCTGGGAGACAGAGGCCCAGGAAGCTGCCCCGGGGCCCCTGGCCACCCGGCCCATGCCCTGCACCACGCGGGTGGGCTGGGTGTGTCCGCAGGTGTGACAGATGCGAGGGCTGGAACCCACGAGCATCACCACACTGGGCGGGCTCCCGATCCTGGAGCTCAGGGAGTGGCAGACGCTGCACATGTGTGGCTGGCAGGACTGGAAGCAGCGATGGTCTGACACGGTCCTGGCCCTGCCATCCTGGAAGCGGCTGCCGTCAGACGGGACCCGGACCCTGCCGCCCAGCTTCGCCCACAGGACGGGGTGGAGCCTCTGCCGGTGCCGGGCCAGGTTCCGGCGGGTGCAGTAGCCGCGCCAGGCAGCCTGGATGATCGTGATGGCTCTGTAGAGATGCGCCAGGTTCCGCCGCACACGGTAGCCGCGCCAAGTAGCTTGGATGACCATGGCCCTCTGGTGCCACACTCGGATCCTGCGACGCACCAGGTAGCCACGAGCGCCCGCCTGGATCGTGATCACTGCCAGGATGAGGCTCTCCTCTGCGGCCTGAATGGACACCATCAGCTCCCCGGACCGCCTGGGATGCACCATCGCCTTATGGCGCCGGGTATCCCAGGATGCAGCACCCCAGGCTGACTCCCACATGCTGCCCCGAGCCACACCGCGGTCCACGGGCCTGACCACCGCACTGGGCACGGCGCGGTTCCACGATTGGCCACCAGCCACACCAGCATCCGCAGGGCCCTGGAGTATAGTGGAGTTCAGGGGTGCCTTGTGACTAACGGCAGGATTCTGGGGGCTATAGGAGTCCTGAGATCCCTGCGGTGACTCCTGGTTAAAAAGGGGCTGCAGGGAACCCTTTGGGGAGGACTTGTAGCCTAGAGATACCCTCCGAACCCGCAGGACCAGCGGGGGAATGGCCGAGGGGTGCATCATCTCCCTGGTGCGGATGATGGGTCTTACCTCTACAGAGGGGGTACACATGGAGTTTGCAGCACCTCGCGCTGAGGCCTGGGATGCTTGCCTTTGCACAGCCTGGAAGGGCCTAACCCTGGCCACAGAACTTTCTGCAGTTCTGAAACGATACTACCATGTGTGGATCTGTAGGAATTTTTAGGGCCCGTGGAGTCCCAGCGGCTGCTCGGAGCCAGGTTTCCAGACACTGTTTTCTGTTGTGTATTGGGGACAGCTTCCGTCTGGAAGGGACTGGACCATGCCTTTCTAGCCGAGGACGGATATGGTGACACATATGAGACCACGCTGACTGTCCCTGACCTCTGGGGAAGACTAGGCTTCCCCATCCTGGCCACAGACCCTGGAAGCAATCTGGAAGTGTCAGTACTGCCACAGGCCAGCTGGGGTGATCCCAAGACCACATGAGAAGCCACTATACCCTGATAGTGATTTGGGGGTCTAGTATGAGCCACCGACTCGTGCTGAGAAACTGAGGGAGTCTTAGTAGGTAAACCCAGGGCCTGAAAAGGGACAGGGACCATGCCACTAGCATGGCTGGAGCCACCTCCTCGAACAATGGTGTTTGGCCTCGGGGAATAGTCCCTTTCTCGGACGGGGACCTATGGTCATGGCCCTGGTCAGCTCCCGGAGGACTGGGGTACATCCACGGAGTTGCATCAGTGACCCCGGCTTTGCTGATGACGTCATTGGATCCGCTTGATCCTGACACTTGGGACAGAGGCTCATCCAATTCTCCCGGCTCGGCTTGGTGGCCTGTGGCCCCAGATGGCATCATCGCGGCATCTCGGCTCAACTGTAAGGCTCTTGACAGAACTGTGGGCCCTGGGCAAGGCCTCCCGGCTGTGCCACTAGCGACTGGGGCTGGGGAGTGAACTGGAGCCAGGCTGGTGGCGTGGGACATCTGCAAAGCGACTGTCAACCTCCCCCCAGCCAGCGCTTTGTGGTAAGGACAGGCAGTGATTCCAATCAGCATGGACCCCTTGGGGCAGCTCCGAGGCACACTAGAGGCCACCATCGTCGGCACAGAACCAGGGGGGACACCTGGGCTCGCCCCACTCACTACTGAACCTGGGAGCAAGTTTGGAGCAGCTAAGCTAGCAGAGGGTCTCATGGATAGACTCGGCTTCTTTCTTTCTGGCAGACTGGGAGTGACCCAACTGGACACAGAAACTGCAGGGAGGCTCTGACCCGTGCCTGGGATGGTGGACCCCGGGGGAAGGCTGGAAGCTGTGCCACCGGGCGAAGTGCCTGGGACTGCGCCCGTGCCCGTCCTCCCGGCTATGAAACCCCTTGCCACACCACAACCAGCCCTGCCCTTCAGAGAGTCCTGAGAAGTGGCATCTCTCCGCTGGTAACTGGGTGGGGCCGTGGATGCCTCAGAAGAGTGCCAGAGGTCTACATGTGTTGGAATAACAACATTGATCTGGGAGATGCTGGGACCCGCGCTGTTCCGGGAAAGATTACACTGAGTCACGCCCAGTCTGTTGGGCGCTGAAGCCAGAGAGGGGCTGGGAGCCTTCCCTGTGGCTCCAGAGGGATGTGTCAAAGGGCCACCTGCCTCAGAGACCTGGGATGCAAGGGAAGCCATGCCACTGGCCACCTGACACCGACTCTGGCCAGTGCCAGTTACTATGGTTCTCCAGGGGAGACTCCCAGCTAGGCCAGGAGACGGGGTCCCCTGAGACCCATGGAGGAACATAGCATCAGCCACGGGCCCCTGGGGATGGCTTGTAGCCATGTCCCTGAGCAGAGGCGTGATTTGCTGACCTATATGGCAGGCCTCCTCACCAGGCTGGGAGAGATTTGGTGTTGAAACACTGACCACAGAGGTTGGGCACACACACCTCCCACCCACGCTGGGTGGGCGGTGGAACCCCGGGGACACGTCGCTGAGCTTGGAGGCCTGGAGGCTGGATATCGTCTCACTAACCATCAGAGGCTCTTCACATGGGTCCACCCCAGCACCCAGGGATGGCTGGTTCAGACCCTGGCCCATGCTTCCAGCCACAGAGGGATACGGTCCACCAGGGCTAACTGAAACAAACGCTGGTGGGTGGCACGGACACGGGGCTACTGCATTCGCCCTCGAGCGCTGCAGATGTGAATCCAGCCCAGAACCCCAACGTGGGTCACTGAGGCCATGGCATGTACCACCAACTACAGATGGCTGCGATGGGCTCGGGGCCAGCCTAGTGCCCAAGGGTGACTGGGCCAGCCTCAGGGATTCCCTCTGGGCCACAGATGGCGGGAATAGGCCGGGGGCTGCGGCCGGCTCAGCTAGACTGGAGGCTAGGCTATAAGATGAATGTGTCTTGGCTGGGCTGGGGGCCACAGATGGTCGGGCTTGGTTTGGGGATCCTGCAGTGGTCTGAGATGGGCAGGCTCGGCTGGGGGCTGCCCCACGGGCCACGTATGGATCAGCTCGGCTTGGAGACAACCCGCAGGGCCCTGATGGGTGGGCGAGGCTTGGGGACACACAAACAGCTTGAGATAGCTGGGCTGGGCTTGGGGACGCCACACAGGTCATAGGTCGGTGGGCTAGTCTGGAGGACGTCCCTGTGGCTTGAGACGGCTGGGCTAGGCTTGGGGCTACCCCACAGGTCATACATTGATGGGCTGGTCGTAAGGGCATTGCAGTGGCTTGAGATGGCTGGGCAAGGCTTGGGGACACCCTACAGGTCACAGATGCGTGAGCTCGGCTTGGGGACACCCCGCAGGCCATTGATGGGTGATCTTGTCTAGGGGACATCCCACTGGCTTGAGATGGCTGGGCCAGGCTTGGGGACACTCCCGTGGTCTGAGATGGCATGGCTAGGCTTGGGGACTCTCCAGTGGTCTGAGATGGCATGGCTAGGCTTGGGGATACTCCAATGATGTGAAATGGCATGACTAGGCTTGGGGACTCTCTAATGATGTGAGATGGCATGGCTGGGCTTGGGGACTCTCTAATGGTGTGAGATGGCATGGCTAGGCTTGGGGACTCTCCCGTGGTGTGAGATGGCATGACGAGGCTTGGGGACTCTCTAATGGTATGAGATGGCATGACGAGGCTTGGGGACTCTCTAATGATGTGAGATGGCATGGCTAGGCTTGGGGACTCTCTAATGGTGTGAGATGGCATGACGAGGCTTGGGGACTCTCTAATGATGTGAGATGGCATGGCTAGGCTTGGGGACTCTCCCGTGGTGTGAGATGGCATGACAAGGCTTGGGGACTCTCTAATGGTCTGAGATGGCATGGCTCGGCTTGGGGACACTCCAATGGTGTGAGATGGCATGGCTAGGCTTGGGGACACTCCAATGGTCTGAGATGGCATGGCTAGGCTTGGGGGCACTCCAATGGTCTGAGATGGCTGAGCTACGCTTGGGGGCACTCTGATGGTCAGAGATGGCTGGGCCAGACTTGGAGACTCCTCAGAGGGCTGAGATGGGAAGCCTGGGCTTGGGGACACCTCAGTGGCTATAAATGAGTAGGCTGGGCTTGGGGACATCTCAGTGGGCTGATATGGCTGGGCCACGCTTGGTGACTCCCCAGTGGCCATAGATGGGTAGTGTGGGTATGGGGATATCTCAGTGGGTTGATATGGGTAGCCTGGGCTTGGGGACACTTCAGTGGCCATAGATGGGTATCCTGGGCTTAGGGACATCTCAGTGGCCATAGATGGGTATCCTGGGCTTGGGGATACCTCAGTGGGCTGATATGGGTAGCCTGGGCTTGAGGACACCTCAGTGGGCTGATATGGGTAGTCTGGGCTTGGGGACACCTCAGTGGGCTGATATGGGTAGCCTGGGCTTGGGGACACCTCAGTGGGCTGATATGGATAGCCTGGGCTTGGGGACACCTCAGTGGGCTGATATGGGTAGCCTGGGCTTGGGGACACCTCAGTGGACTGATATGGGTAGTCTGGACTTGGGGACACCTCAGTGGGCTGATACGGGTAGTCTGGGCTTGAGGACACCTCAGTGGGCTGATACGGGTAGTCTGGGCTTGGGGACACCTCAGTGTGCTGATATGGGTAGTCTGGGCTTGGGGACACCTCAGTGTGCTGAGATGGCTGGGCCAGGATTGGGTACTCCCCAATGACCTGAGATGGGTAGGCTGGACTTGGAGACACCCCAAAGGCTTGAGATGGCTGGGCTAGGCTTGAGGACTCCCCACTGACCACAGATGGCTGGGCTAGCTTTTGGGACCCCCAGTTAGCCACTGATTGGTGGCCTTGGTTTGAGGCCACTCCAAAGGTCCTTGATGGGTGTCCTTGGCTTGGGGACCTCTTGCTCACCACAGATGGCTGTGCTGGTCTCGGTGTCACTCTATTAGGCACAGAGGAGTGTGGTAGCCTTGGGGTCACCCTGTTAGCCATAGATGGGGGGCTAGCCTTGGGGACACCCTACTGTATGCTATATGCTGGGATAGGCTTGGGGCCAGCCTACTGGACCCTGATGCCTGGCCTGGCTTTGGGGCTCCCCTGCTGGCCAGTGTAGCCTGGGACACACTCGGAGCCAAGCTCACAGCCACACATGGTGGCTTACGTGCCATGGGGACCACAGTACCTAAAGACAGAGTCCTCCTCAGCTCTGTCTTGACGGTGGCCTGAGACATCTGGATCAGATTCTCAGAGCTCTTGTCTAAGGAAAACTGAGGGATCTCAGTCTGAGCCCCAGTAAACACACAAAGTCACGCAGTTAGACACAGCTGTGCTGGAAAATGGGCACTTTCTCCGAGGCTGGAATGGGCTGATAGGGGAAGCGTAGGGTCACGTACCTAGAGCCAGTTTCAGTCTCTTGCGTATCCTTAAACCTCTGGAGTGTCCTCATGGACTCCGGAGGAAAAAGGGGCTTCTGGGCAAGGTCCCCTTCTAAACTGCCTTCCCATGACTCATCTGTCTTACTGACAGCAGGCAGGCTGGCCACAGACACGGCAGAAAGGCTGAAGGAGCTAGAGCTTTGCAGGGAGCTTTCGGAATTGCTCTCCCGGCTATGGCTTGCAGAGCCTTGGGAGAAGCTCTTAGCCAGGTCACTGTCTCAGGCCTGCGGCAAACTGCCTACCAGCTCACTGAGGATGGACAGCTGGTGGTCTGTGGCCAGCTTCTGGGGGCAAAGCAAGGCAGACACGGAATCCTGCGTTCGATCCCTCCCCTGTCCATGGACAGATGTCTTGGGACGAACGTGGGTCAGTGCATCGCCTGGGGAAGCTTGAAACAGACCGCAAGTCTTGCATGCTTGAGTTTTGGTCACCATGGTGACCTGGAAGGGACTTGAGGCCCCCTTGTTGATCACCTCCCTAGTACCTGGGGAGGCTTGTTTGTGATTTAGGGGCTGAGACCTCCTCCGCAGGCTCTCCTTGGAAGCCTTGGATGGCTGCTGATGGCCCCTGGCCACTGAGGGTTGGTAAAGATCGGGATGCGCCCTGCTAACCCCTGAGGACCGACACCAATTTGGGCTCCCGCAGGCAGGGTGAGGCTGGTGAACATGGGCAGCGCTCCCACCGCCCACGCTGCATGGAAGCCTGCCTGAGGCCTCCCTCCCCTCCCGGGTCGACGGACGAGAGGCCACCCTGCTGACCACATGGTGGCTTGTGGGAGCTCGGGGCCATGCCAAAGGTCACGGAGGGTTGGTTTATGCTTGAGCCCACACCACTGGCAATGAGAGGCGGCCACAGCCTCAGGGGTGGCTGCACGTGGGACGGCCTGGGCAAACAGGGGCCCTCCCCACTCCCCTCGGGATTCAAATGTGATGCCAAGCTCTGGGCTCAGGCGTGCATTTTTCTTTTGGAACTTGTGGCCGAAACCCAGATTTGAGGAGAAGTCCCTGCTGGGTCCCCTCCCCCAGGGCAGCATGGGACACAGCCCAGTGATCAGGGGGCACTGGTGAATGCTGATGATCATGCCACCCATCATGGAGGCTCCTACAGTGACCATGGATAAGCAGGGTGACCCCCAACATGGCCCCATCCCCCCTTCCTCCAAGGACCCAGCAGCCCGGCCCATGGTGAAACGCCCCCAGACCCCAACCTGGGAATCCCTGACCTTGCTGGCCCGTGGTCTCATGGGGCCCAGGCAGGGCCCCCACGCAGCCGACGGACTGCCCCTGCAGGCCACCTCCGCCGGGGCCAGCGTCTTAGTCACCCTGCTTCCTGTTGATTTTGAGGTGGCCTTGGGGAGGATGGTTCCAGTCCTCAGGGCCGCCTGATACAAAGACTGGCTCAGGACGGCGCCCAGCTCACCCTGGCACAGGGCCTGGCTCAGAGCTGCCCGCTCCTCCTCCGTCAAAGCCTTGCTAAGCACCTCCGCCAATTTACCCTGCATGGCTTTGGTGAGTTCCACCCGCAGCTCGCACCGGGACAGGGCCCGGTTCAGGGCCAGACGCAGCTCACTCCAGGACAGCGCCTTCCCCAGCGCCAGGCTCAGCACACTCTGGGGCAGCGCTTTGGTGACAGCAGCACCCAGGACCTCCTTGGACAGGGCCTGGTTCAGAGCTGCCCGGATTTCTCCCTGGGAGAGGGCTTTGGCCAACAGAATGCGGAGATCTTCCTGGGATGCCAGGACAGTGGCCAGTTCAGCACACAGGGAGGCTAGCGGAGAACCCACCGTGTCCTCCTGGCAGGGCACCGCCTGGCCGGGGATTGACGACTGGGCATGTGCAGCCCCGCCGTCCCCCCAGGACTCAACATTGCATGTGGAATGTCCTGTGGGTGCCATCAGCGGCACCAGCATACCCGGGACCTCAGAGGCTGCTGGGCATGGTCCCCGCTGAGTGGTCTTCCCCGGCACCTGGCTGTGGGGCTGCGGCTGAGTCTGTCTGTCCTCTGGCTTGGCCCAGGGTGGAGCACTGAGGGCACTGAGGTGCTGGCAGGCCTGGCTAGGTGCCTTGGACCTCGTTAGGAGCACCTGGGAATGGGTATTGCTGCTGAGATCAGCAGCCTGGTGCGCTGGGATGAGGCACCTGGTTTTGTCTGTGACCTGCTGCCCCTGGGACTGCGTCTTGGTCAGACAGGTGGACAGATGCGCTTGGGACTGGACCTTCATGGCACCTGCAGCCAGATGTGTCTGGGAATGCACCTTGCTCAGACAGGTGACCAGATGGTCCAGGGATGGGGTCTTGGTCAGCTCGGTGGGCAGATGTCCCTGAGATGAGGCTTTGGTCAGCGGGGCAGCCTGCCGTCTCTGGGACAGGCAGGGTGGATGTCTCTGGGATGAGGCGTTGGTCAGTGAGGCAGCCAGCTGTCCCTGGGGCAGGGTGACAGCCATTTCTTCTACAGGCACATACAGGTGAGGTGGGTCGTCCCCTTCTGCAGCTTTTGTCCGGGACGGAGCCCCAGACGTCTCCACTGCCACACTGGTCTTAAATGCCGTGTCTATTTTCACCTGTCTCTGGGAGCCGGTTTCGATTTTCTCCGCTTCCAAAGGAAGCTTAGCTGGAGCCCTGGGGACCCCAGCTCCCGGATTTGGTTGGGGCAGACACCTGATCTTCCCCTCAGCCACACAGGAGCGGGATGAGGCTTTGACCACCTCCACAGCCGGCTTCACGTTCACCTCAGCCTTGGCCTTGGGCGGGTTCTCGTGGGTGGAGTCCGGGGCGTTGGGAATTCCGGCTGCAACCGCCGCTGGGGGTGGAGCCTTGACTCTTCCCGCTGCTGGAGAGGCCAGACACAGGGTCCTGAGGATGGTGGCCACCGATCGTAACTGGGCGGGGGTCCTGGTTATGATGGCTGCCAGACGAGTCTGGGGCGAGGGCTTGGTCACCCTGCCTGGACTCGTCTGGGATGAAGTCTTGGACGTGGTGGCTGCCAGACACGTCTGCAGCAGGTTTTTGGCTGGGGTGGCCGCCTGGCGTGTCTGGGGCGGGGTCTTTGCCATGGAAGGCCCTGGGCATATCTGGGGTGGGCTCTTCATGATGGAAGCCAGAAGGCACACTTGAGGTTGGTTCTTGGCCGTGACGGTTGCAGGGCGTGTCTGCAGGGGGGTGCCGGTTCTGGAGGCTGTGGCATGCACCTGAAGCTTTGTCACCGTGGGCATGGGGCATGCGTGAGGCGCAGTTTTGGTCACTGCACGCCACGGAGACGTTGGGGCTGGGGTCTTGGTTGTTGTGCTTGTGGGAACCGGGCTAGTCTTGGGTGGAGTCTTGGTCACCGTGGACGCTGGACAGGTCTGCGGCAGGGTCATGGAAACCACTGGGTACGTGTGCAGCAGGGTCTTGGTGATCACGGGCCCTGTGGACACCTGGAAGGGGGCTTTTGGGATCTCTGCTTCCACAGGGCCCTGGGTTTGGGCGCTGGATGGTCCCGTAACTGCCTGGCCACACCTTCCAGACAACGGTGTCTCTGGGGTCCCAGCTTTGTTGGTCCGGGCAGTGACACGTTTGGCCTTCACTGAGTCACCCTCTATGTGGACAAGGCAGGCGCTTCTGATGGTTCTGGTCAGCAGGCACGGCTGGCATTTTGCGTCCGGATTCACCGGGCAGGGAAATCTGATGGTCACCGTCTGGTGTGGCAGGAAGGCCACACCCGGGACGCCGGCGGCACGAGGAGCCTGCATGCAGGGGTCTGGGGCACCCTGAGCTGTGGGTGTCTGCAGGAGTGGGGTCGACTGGGGCCTGCAGAGGACCAGATTGTCACAGGAAGGGAACTGGGTCTCCTTGTTCACCCTGATGGGTGGGCACAGAAGGCGGTTCTCTTCTGGATGCTGGAAGCGCACCTGCTGTGGGGCATGATAAGGGATGTCCCCCTCCTCCGCCTTCCCTTTCTTCACCGACAGCTTGCTGGAGTGAAGGATGTGTCTCGTGCTGAAGCGACGCCAGGCCTCCTGGATGGCCTTGGCCGCCACCATCTGGGAAATGAGCTTCTGCCGGAGCTGGTAGCCCCTCCAGCTGGCTTGGATGAGCGTGGCCGCGCGGGAATGCATCATGTCCATCTCATCTACCAGGATGTTCTTGAAGGCCTGGCTCTCCACCACAGCCCGGAGGCGCGGGATGTGGCGGGGCGCCGGCGTGGCTCGGGCAGGCTGGTGCAGAAGATGCTCCTTGGACTTGGGGCCCTGGTGCTGGGGCTGTGGAGTCACTTTCTCCATTGTGTCCGGGAGACTAGGGCTGGGCGGGGGCTGGAGGACGCACTGCCCACTGGGTGACAGCTGGTTGGTGAACTGGACCTGGGCGGCCGACTGCATTGCTTTGATTCCCGAGCAGGTCAGATCTGCCTGTGGGGGCGGCAGGGGGTGGTCAGGGCATGGCAGGTCCTGCAGACCAGAGGTCTCCTGGCTGGGGCGGACACTGGCCCTCGGACCCAGACCCGCTTGCTCCTGGCACCTTGAGGTCTTCCTCCTCCCTATCTCTGTCCTTCCCTCCCTCTCTCAAGTGGCCTTTGCTGTCCTTACATCCATTTGTCATCCTACGGTCACTTCATCCTGGCACGCGGTGCACGCCACCTGAATGCCCAGCCACTTACCTGCTTTTTTTGTGATTTATGTATTTACGTATTTGTTTATTTTTAGAGACAGGGTTTCATCATGTTGGCCAGGATGGGCTCCATCTCCTGACCTGGTGATCCGCCCACCTTGGCCTCCCCAGAGGCTGGGATCACAGGCGTGAGCCGCCATACCTGGCCCTTTTTTTTTTTTTTTTTTGAGACAGTTTCACTCTTGTTGCCCAGGCTGAGGTGCAGTGGCACAATCTCAGCTCACTGCAACCTCTGCCTCCCAGGTTCAAGCGATTCTCCTGCCTCAGCCTCCCAAGTAGCTGGGGTTACAGGCGCCCACCACCACGCCTGGCTAAGTTTTTGTATTTTTAGTAGAGATGGGGTTTCACCATGTCGGCCAGGCTGGTCTCAAACTCCTGACCTCAGGTGATCCACCTGGCTCAGCCTCCCAAAGTGCTGGGATTACAGGGATGAGCCACAGCGCCCGGCCTGCTTCTCAAACTTTATCTTGGATGTACCCCGAGTAAAGCACTGATCACAATGTTTTGGAAATTTCCTGTTTGCTTCACTCTCTCTCTTTTTTTTTCTTTTTTTTTTTTTTTAGCTGTGGCTTTGTTGCATTCTCTCTCTCTCTCTGCGTGTGTGTGTGTGTGTGTGTGTGTGTGTGTGTGTGTGTGTGTGAAAGTGAGAGAAGTGTGGTGGGGGGGATTATTTGCCTCTCCCCATTGACTGTGAATCCTAGAAGAAAAACAGAGTGATTTCTGCGTCCCCATCTCAGTCATAGGGCTTGGTACTGGGCGGATGGGCACCTTGACTGATAAATGGTGAGTGGATTGGAAGTTGGATGGACAGATGGATACAGTGCTAGATACTGAATGGATGTATCAGTCGATGAGTGAATGGTGGATGGGTTGAGAAACAGATGAAGGATTGGATGAATAGGTAAACGAAGCTGACGAATAAAGTGTTAAAGGCAAACTGGCCGGCACGGTGGCTCATGCCTGTCATCCCAGAACTTTGGGAGGTCAAGATGGGCAGACTGCTTGAGATCAACAGTTCAAGACCAGCCTGGCCAACATGGTAAAACCCCATCTCTACTAAAAATGCAAAAAACGAGCCAGGCGTGGTGGCACGCACCTGTAGTCCCAGCGACTCAGGCGGCTGAGGCAGGAGAATTGCCAGGAGGAGGAGGTTGCAGTGAGCTGAGAACGTGCCACTGCACTCCAGCCTGGGTGACAAGAGTGAGACTCCGTTTCAAAAATAAATAAATAAATAAGGCAGATTAACAGAAAAATGGACACATGGGGAGTGGATGGATTGGATGGATTGGATGGATGGATGAATGAATGAGCAGATGAATGGAGGGATGGGCGAATCAGTTGATGAAAAGATGGGTGGATGGATAAATGGATAGAGGGAAGAAGAGAAATATGTAAATAGATGGAAGGAGGGAGGAAGGGAAGGAGGGAGGGATAGGTGGCTGGATGGATAGATGGATGAGTGAACGGGTGAATGCGTGCATGGATGGATGGATGGATGGATGGATGGATGGATGGATGGATGGAATTATAGTTGGATGGAAGGATGGATGGACACATACATAGATGAATGGATGGATGCAAGGGTGGGTGGATGAATGGATGGCTGGATGGGCAGATGGGTATATAAATAGGCAAAACGGACTGATGAATAGATAGGTGGGGCTGGGTGTGGTGGCAGCCAAGGTGGGTGGATCACGAGGTCAGGAGTTCAAGACCAGCCTGGCCAAAATGGTGAAACCCCGTCTCTACTAAAAATACAAAACTTAGCCACCTGTAATCGCAGCTACTTGGGAGGCTGAGGCAGGAGAATTGCTTGAACCCGGGAGGCGGAGGTTGCAGTGAGCCAAGATCGCACCACTGCACTCCAGCCTGGCGCCTGACGACAGAGCAAGACTCTGTCTCAAAAAAAAATAAAAGAAAGAAGAGAAGGAAGGAAAGAAAGGAGGGAGGGAGGGAAGGAAGGAGGAAGGAAAGGAGGGGAAGGGAAGGGAGGAGGAGGGAAGGGAAGGGAAGGGAAATAAATGAAATTAAAGAGAGCTGGAGAGATTGGTGACATTGGTGAAGCGATAACCCAATAGAAGGTAGACTGATGGGTGGATGGGTGGGTGGGTGGATCGGGGGATGGACAGGTAAATGGCATATGGAAGGATGGAAAGAAGGAAGAAAAAGTGGGAGACTGTGGCTTTCAGAAGTAACTAGGATGCAGAGAGAGCTGGGACACTGTCAAGCCACCCTGATGCATAGCCTGGAGCACAGCACACTGGTTTGGCAGAAGCCCTTCTCTTCAGGTTGGACTAGCCAGACCCCTTACCCGGGGGCCATCTTCTTACCTGGAAGGGTCATAGAGTTGGAGGAGAAGCAGGAGAAGAAGGTGAAATCTCAGAAGCCAGCGTGCAAGAGGAGGCAGCCTTCAGCCTTTCATCCCATGCAATGTGCAGCAACACTGCCCTGGGCTAGCTCTGTCCTCAAGACTGACACAAAAAGAGATGTTAAAAGCAAAAACACTGAATTCTAAAAAAAAAAAAATTAAGTCTGCAAAGATGAGTACACAAGGAAATTTATTCCAGTATTAGTTTGTAGCTAGAAATCAAACCAAACATCTGGAAATAACCAAACCAGTGATTAGCAGAGGTTCTGCGACCAGTGCATACAGAAGTATGTTCAGGGATGTTTACCAATGTATTGTTTAGCAGAGGAAAAATTGGAAGAAACCCAAACTATCAACGGAGAGATGGCTTAATCAAACAAGGGCATGATACTCAGGCATTGGAAATGGTGTCCAGGCTCAGCACAGTGATTCTTGCCTGCAATCCCAGCACTTTGGGAGGCCAAGACAGGTGGATCACTTGAGGCCAGGAGTTCAAGACCAGCCTGGGAAACTAAGCAAGAACTGTTTCTTAAAACAATAATAATAATAATAATAATTGGCCAGTCATGGTGGCTAACGCCTGTAATCACAGCACTCTGGGAGGCTGAGGCGAGTGGATCACCTGAGCACAGGAGTTCGAGACCAGCCTGGCTAAAATGGTGAAACCTGTCTCTACTAAAAATACAAAAAATTACCCAGGCATGATGGTGAATGCCTGTAATTCCAGCTACTTGGGAGGCTGAGGCAAGAGAATGTCTTGAACCCAGGAGGCAAAGGTTGCAGTGAGCTAAGATCACACCATTGCACTCCAGCCTCCGTAATAAGACCAAAACTCTGTTTCCAAAAAAAAAAGCCGGACGCAGTGGCTCACGCCTGTAATCCCAGCACTTTGGGAGGCTGAGGCGGGCGGATCACCTGAAGTCAGGAGTTCAAGACTAGCCTGACCAATATGGTGAAATCCCGTCTTTAAAAAAGAAAATAGGTCGGGCACAGTGGCTCACGTCTGTAATCCCATTAATTTGGGAGGCCGAGGCAGGTGGATCAGTTGAGGCCAGGAGTTCCAGACCAGCCTGGGCAACATGGTAAAACCTCATCTCTACTAAAAATACTAAAATTAGCCAGGCATGGTGGCATGTGCCTGTAGTCCCAGCTACTCAGGAGGCTGCAGCAGGAGGATGATTTGAGGCCGCTAGGAGGTTGAGACTATAATAAGCTATGATGGTGCCACTACACTGCAGCCTGGTGACAGAGTGAGACCCTGTCTCTTTTTTTATTTTTTGAAACAGAGTCTCACTCTATCGCCCAGTCTGGAGTGCAGTGTCGCAATTTTGGCTCACTGCAACCTCCGCTTCCCGGGTTCAAGGAATTCTTGTGCCTCAGCCTCCTAAGTAGCTGGGATGACAAGTGCGAGCCACCTCGTCTGATTGAGACCTTGTCTCCAAAAAAAAAAAAAAAAAAAAAAAACTAGGATGATTGTGATTAAAGAGTAAGTATAAAAGGAAATTCTATATGGTACTTTGGGGCTGAGGGAGACCCCAGGAAAGGGGCAAATTTGGAGAGGATTCAGACGTCTTTGGAGAAAGTATGGACCCACCGAACAAGTAACAGATGTTTGCTGGATTGGCCAAGCCAGAGCTGGTCTGGAGTGGCAGAACTAGCAAAAGGCCCGCCCTCCAGGGTGCAGGTGTGGGAACAGGGCATCAGCGGGTTATCACCAGCGCCCTCTACTGAGAAAGTTTAGCATTGCGCTCACTTTGGTGCTATGGATGTGCCCTGGAAACCTAGGTGCTGGGGGGTGCAGCAGGCCTTCAGTGTGTATGGGCCACCGTGGGGGCTTTGGTTTGTTTGTTTGAGACAGAGTTTCATTCTTGCCGCCCAGGCTGAAGTGCAGTGGTGCGATCTCGGTTCACTGCAACCTCCTCTCAGGTTCAAGGGATTCTCGTGCCTCAGCCTCCCAAGTAGCTGAAATTACAGGCGCCCACCACCACACCCAGCTAATTTTTGTTGTTGTTGTTTTTATTGAGATGGAGTCTTGCTCTGTCGCCCAGGCTGGAGTGCAGTGGTGCGATCTCGGCTCACTGCAACCTCTGCCACTCGGTTCAAGTGATTCTCCTACCTCAGCCTCCCGAGTAGCTGGGATTACAGGCATGCGCCACCGTGCCCGGCTAATTTTGTACTTTTAGTAGATGGGGATTTCTCCATGTTGATCAGGCTGGTCTTGAACTCCTGACCTCACGTGATACGCCCGCCTCAGCCGCCCAAAGTGCTGGGATTACAGGTATGAGCCACTGCGCCCAGCTTTGGAGTCTCTGTTTTCTCTCTCTCTCTCTCTCTCTCTCTCTCTCTGTGTGTGTGTGTATGTGTGTGTGTGTGTGTGTGCGCCACCATGCCAGGCTAATTTTGTATTTTTAGTAGAGACGGGGTTTCATCATGTTGGCCAGGCTGTTCTCGAACTCCTGACCTCAAGTGATTCACCCACCTCGGCCTCCCAAAGTGCTGGGATTACAGGCGTAAGCCACCGTGCCCAGCCTAATTTTTGTATTTTTAGTAGAGATGGAGTTTTACCACATTGGTCAGGCTGGTCTCAAACTCCTGACTGAGGCAGGAGAATTGCTTGAACCCAGGAGGCAGAGGTGCAGTGAGCCGAGATTGCACCAATGCGCCCCAGCCTGGGTGACAGAGCGAGACTCCATCTCAAAAAAAAAAAAAGAAAGAAAGAAACTGGAGTGACCAGCTTCAGGAGCTGAATGGGCCCATTCCAGGGGCTACGGTTTCATCCCAAACGGTACAACTCTTTAAAGGAACTCAACCAGAAGGGGCGAGAAACGGGACTGTGGGGGATGAGAAGAAGGGACAGGGCCCCCCCCAGACACAGAAGCCAAGCGACTGGCTCAGTAATTCTGAGTAAAACCCTCTGAGCCTCCGTTTCCCTATCTGTCACAGGAGGTATGATCACCATCCTCAAGTTCCCAAAGACACAACAGACCCAGCCGGGTGCAGTGGCTCATGCCTGTAATCCTAGCACTTTGGGAGGCCAAGGTGGGAGAATCGCTGGAGCCCAGGAGTTTGAAACCAGCCTGGGCAACATAGCAAGACCCTGTCTCTATTCATTTAAACAAATAATAAAGAGACGTAGCAGGCTCTCCAGGATGTCCCTCGTCACAGGTGAGCAAATCCACCATTGAGGCTTTGGGGGTCCCTAGAGCCCCATCATTTCGAGTCACACGGAAGGCCCAGAAGAACTCTAAAGGCACTGGGGGTCAGAGGAGAACGACAGGGTCCCCCATGAACCCCCACAAACCAGCCCTCCACCAGCCCCACTCACCTGCCCCTGAAGCTGAACCCAGCAGTCTGAACAGCCAGTCTTAGGGACCTGGTGGCGTGGAAGCTTTGTGACTCAAAGCCAAGTTCCGGCCAATCCCTGCCAGCTCCTGGGGGGAGGGGATGCTAGAAGGCACAGCCAGGGTCTGGGGGACAGGATGCAGGGCAGGGCCAAAGGTCATGGTGGTTGCTACCTACACCTGCTCATCCTGAGTAGAAGGGGTTCTCGGCACAGAGGGAGCCCCAAATCTCCTGCTCTGTGTACCTAGAAGCAGCTTGAGTCTTTCATCCCGTGGGCATTTTCTTTTCTTTTCGAGACGGAGTTTCACTCTTGTTGCCCCGGCTGGAGTGCAATGGCGTGATCTCGGCTCACTACAACCTCCGCCTCCTGGGTTCAAGGGATTCTCCTGCCTCAGCCTCCCAAGTAGCTGGGATTGCAGGCACACAGCACCACACCCAGCTAATTTTGTATTTTTAGTAGAGATGAGGTTTCTCCATATTGGTCAGGCTGGTCTCAAACTCCCAACCTCAGGTGATCTGCCCACCTTAGCCTCCCAAAGTGCTGGGACTACAGGCGTGAGCCACCGCTCCCAGCCAGCCGTGGGCATTTTCTGAGCACCTACGGTATGCTGGAATTTGCCCCAGGCCTGGGGATACAAAAAACTCAAAGAATTTGGGGGTGTAAAATGGCTACATGGGAAGGAACCAAAAAGGGGGTTCCATGGGCCAGTCAGGGTTCCGACCAATGTTCTGGGTCTGGCTCAGAGACTGGGGGGGTCCTTGGGGCGGGGCCGGACTTGATGTCTCCTGGGATCCTCACTGGGCCCAGCAAAAGTGGGCACTGACCCTGAGCCGCAGCCCCATAGGGGAAGTCAGGCCGCTGTCCCGGGTCACCTCCCAGGGCCGGGCTGGGACCCAGCATGAGTCACTGCTGGCCGGGCTAGGGCTGACACATACCTTGGACTCTGTGCAGCTGGCTCTGGCCAAAGCTGGCCTGGTCCAGAAGCCTCCGCCTGGCTTCCTTAGAGAGCCGCTGGGGGTTGCCAGGGCAAGAGCCAGCAGGGGTGCCTGGCCTCCCTCTGCAAAGACCACCTCCTCCAAAACCTTCTCTATACTGTGAGTGTGGCTTTGGGCAAAATCAGGGACATGGCAGATGGCAGCTGGATGGGGTTTACATCCTTTGTCTGTTTTTTTGTTTGGTTTGGTTTTTGAGATGAAGTCTTGCTCTGTCACTGAGGCTGGAGTGCAGTGGTGCAATCTCGGCTCACTGCAACCCCCACCCCCCAGGTTCATGCAATTTTTGTGCCTCAGCCTCCTGAGTAGCTGGGACTACAGGTGCCCGCCACTACACCTGGCTAATTTTTGTAGGTTTTTTTTTGTTTTTTTTTTGAGACAGAGTCTTGCTCTGTTGCCCAGCTGAAGTGCAAAGGTGCAATCTCGGCTCACTGCAAACGCTGCCTCCTGGGTTCAAGAGATTCTCCTGCCTCAGCCTCCTGAGTAGCAGGGATTACAGGCATGTGCCACCACGCCTGGCTAATTTTGTGTTCTTAGTAGAGACAGGGTTTCTCCATGTTGGTCAGGCTGGCATCAAACTCCCGACCTCAGGTAATCTGCCCGCCTCGGCCTCCCAAAGTGCTGGGATTACAGGCATGGTCACCTCGCCCAGCCTGTCCTTTGGATGTTTCATCAGAACAAGTCCCTTCTGTGCTGTCAACGAGCTAAACGCAAACTGGGAGTGCTCAGGGCCACCGGAGGCTGTGGGAGCCCAGTAAAGTGCTGGCCCAGCCTGCGGGTTACGGGGGACAGGCTTCCGAGGAGAGAGTGTGCAGCTGAGGTTGGGAGGTGGCGCTCAGCTGGGTGACTGGGGGAGAGTAGCTGGCACAGAGCCACCGCTGCAGCTGTGCAAAGGCCCAGAGCCCAGGAGGGCAGGAATTGAGAATCTGGGTGGAGAGGTTCCCGAAGGGAGACACTTGCCAGCCCAGGGCTTGGTGCCGTCAGGACTTCTTTCCAGAAAGTTTTCAAGTAGTGAGTGAGATCTGTGGTTTCAAAAAAGCCCTTCATATCACAGCTCATGCCTGCCTCACTCCCCCATCAGACTGGAGGGCTGGAGGGCTGGCCCCCAGGGAGTGGGCACCAACTAGGCGTCAGTAAATGCTGGCGAGGCCAGGTGTGGCAGCTCACACCTGTAATCCCAGCACTTTGGGAGGCCAAGGAGGGGCAGACTGCTTGAGCTCAGGAGTTCACGACCAGCCTGAGCAACATGGCAAAACCCCATCTCTACTAACAATACAAAAATTAGCGAGTGTGGCGGCCAACGCCTGTTATCCCAGCTACTTTGGTGCTGGCTGAGGCAGGAGAGTCGCTTGAACTCAGTAGGCAGAGGCTGCAGTGAGCTGAGATCACACCACTGCACTCCAGCCTGAGTGAAAGAGATCTTGTCTCAAAAAGGTTGGCGGGGGCGAGAGATAAGATAAGAGGCTGGGTGCAGTGGCTCACACCTGTAATCCCAGCATTTTGGGAGAGTAGGATTGGAGGATCACTTGAGCACAGGAATTCAAAACCAGCCTGGGCAACATAGATCCCATCTCTACAAAAAAAATATTTAAAAATTAGCGGGGCATGGTGGCACACACCTGTGGTCCCAGCTACTTAGGAGGCTGACGCAGGAGGATCACTTGAGCCTGGGAGGTCAGGGCTGCAGTAAGCTGTGGTCTTGCCACTGTACTCCGAGACTCTGTACAAAGCGAGATCTCACCTTGTAAAGGGAAAAAAAAGTGCAGGGCACAGTAGCTCATGCCTGTAATCCCAGCACTTTGGGAGGCCAAGGCAGGTGGATCACCTGAGGTCAGCCTGACCAACATGGTGAAACTCCGTCTTTGCTAAAAATACAGAAAAAAAAAAATAAAATAGCTGGGCATGGTGGCGGGTGCCTGTAATCCCAGCTACTCGGGAGGCTGAGGCAGGATTGCTTGAACCCAGGAGGCAGAGGTTGCAGTGAGCCGAGATCACGCCACTGCACTCCAGCCTAGGCGACAGAGTAAAACTCAGTCTCAAAAAAAAAAAAATGTGTCCTCCTCCTCTCTGCAAGATTCCTCAGAGGCCTCTTGCCTTAGACCACTGGGAGGTGGGCGGGCAAGCAGGCAAGAGACCTGGGTTCGAATCTCTGCTCTGCCATATACATTGGGCAATTCTCAAAACCTCCCTGGGCCTCCCCTTCTCTACAAATTCGGGGCTACAGAGACACCATCACTGAGTGCAATCACTGTTCAATCCCTGAGCACCTCCCAGTTCTGCCTTCCAACCCCAGCGAGGTTACTCTGGATACAGACACACTCATCTCACAGCACAGGATATGGAGGCCATCGGGGGAAGAGGACTGGCCAGAGGTCACACAGATGCCAACTGGCACCTCACTGGGACCAGTCTCCCTACCAGTGACACTCTGCCCCCGGGGTGTCATTCTCGGTGTCCAGTGTGTCAGGTGTTCCTGCTTCTCCAGAGCAGGCAGGCAGAAGCAGGAAGACTGGGGTCAAGGCTTTGGAAGTGAGGGGGCCAAGGTCGGGCTGTCTCTGCAGTCTCCTTAAAAGGCCGTGTGACGTCAAGCCAGTTGCTCAACCTCTCTGAACCTTAGTTGCTCTCCCATCTCAGCCTCGTTCCCTTCAGCAGGTTCCTTCAGGCCCTGCTGAAGTGTCTGCATGGCCTCCCACAAGGCAAGGTGACAGCTAAAAACCAAACCCCGGCTGGGCACGGGGACTCACGCCTGGAATCCCAGCACTTTGGGACGCCGAGGCAGGCGGATCACTTGAAGTTAGGAGTTTGAGACCAGCCTGGCCAACACGGTAAAACCCCATCTCTACTAACAATACAAAAAAAGTAGTCGGGCGCAGTGGCGGGCACCTGTAATCCCAGCTACTTGGGAGGCTGAGGCAGGAGGATCATTTGAACCCGAGAGGCAGAAGTTGCAGGGAGCCAAGACGGCGCCACTGCACTCCAGCCTGGGTGACACAGCAAGACTGTGTCTCAAGCGAACAAATAAAGCCCAATACAGCTCTTGGTGGGAAGGTCTGACTTTCTCCCTGGCCAAGGACAGCAGCCCTTCTCTCCAAGTTTCTTCATCTGTAAAATGGGTACAATTCAGCGGCCTTCCCTAACAGGGCTGGACAGGTACACATGACCAGCCCTACTTGCTGTGTGACCTTGGCCCCTAATGTTCACATCCCTTGGGGCTCCCAATGAGTCGGAAGCCCAAGGCTCAAGATCTTAACAGCAAAGGCTAGAGCAGGCAGGAGAAGCAGGAAACCTAGGGTCAAGGCTCTGAAGTGAAGAAGCCAAGGTCGGGCTGTCTCTGCACAGTCTCCTTAAAAGGCTGTGTGACGTCAAGCCAGTTGCTCAACCTCTCTGAACCTTAGGTTTCCCCAAGTGGGGAGTAGGATGTTGGGAGGAGGCGCGAACTTCAGGGAGATACTTTCTGTGCCACCTTCCTCCTGGTCCTGGGTCCATCAGCTTGTCCTGGGCCTCAGCATCCCCCAATTCACCAAATGAGAATAAAAGCTTACACTGTAAGTCAAGCACTGCTCTGTAAACAGAAACTCTCATAATCGTCACAACTTTAAGGGGGAAGTTTTTCGACTGTTCTCCCCATTACACAGACAGGCAGACCAAGGCCCAAAAGGTTAAATAAAAAGTTCTGTAAGTTTCTGCCTCTTCCTTCCTCCCTTGGGCTGGGGCTATGCCGTTTCCACCTCCAAATCTCTCCTTCCCAAAAGGCAAGGTTAGCTAGTTCCAAACGCCGGTCAAAGACCCCAACACCCCTCCCCAACCTGGACATCAGCCGTCCCTGCGCCCAGGTAGGTCTAGAGGGCGCTCGCTGCACGCCAGAAGCGCGGACCCCTCCCGGACGCCTGCTCCTCGCTTCCTCCCAACGAGGGGAGGAGCTGGGGACAGAGGGAGGAGAGAGAGGCGGGTGTGGGGGGGAAGCGGGCCAGGCTCCGCCCAGCCCGCCAGGCCCCGGCGGGGGAAGAAGGAGGCGGAGAGCCGAGCTGGCGTAACAAGACTTTACTGAAAACAGAAAACCGGGCGGGCGAACCAAGGATTACAAACAGGAATGTGGACTCGTAGCAAAACAAAACAAAAAACAAACAGAACAAAAAGGGAGAGGGGGAGCCGGTCGAAAGAACGGAAGGGGGAGCGAGATCGAGGAAAGGGGCGGAGAATTTTTTTTCTTCTTCCCATTTCTTTAAAAAAACCAACACAAAAAACACACACACACACAACCAACGTTTGTTCCCGAGTAGAAACATAAATAGGGCAGAATCGAACACTCTGTTCTTCTCTCTTCCAAAGAAAAAAAAGTTAAAGAAAAGGAAAGGCAGGGTTTGAGGCTGCGCCCCCTCGGAGCCCCTTCCGCGGCGCGGTGTACAAAGGGGCAGCCGAGACGCGCGGGTTTGTGCAACACGGGGCGGCCGCGCGGGGGACAGAGGCAGCGCGAGGGCGGGGGGGTCATGCGCTCGCCCCCCCGGGAGCAGGGGGTCCAGCTTGTCGAGTCCGGGGCGCCCCTTCCGAGTCCTGGGCACCCTCGGGGGGATCCCCGGGGGCCGCGCCCTGAGTTCCTGGGTACACTCGGGGGAAGGGGGGGTCCCCAGGGCCGCACCCTCTCCAAGTCCGGGGCGCCCACGACACCCCCCCGCGAGCCCGCCCCTCGGGGAAGGTGGCCGCGCATGCGCCCCGCGCGCGGACTCAGTACGCGGACACCTGGTGCTGGGGCAGCAGCTGGCAGCCGCTGTTGACGTGGCTGAGGACTTTCTGCTTGAGCTGCGCCACCTGCTCGCGCAGCAGGCTCGCCGTGGACGCCAGCTCCGTGTTCTGGCTCTTGAGGGTCTTCACTTTCTCCTCCAGGCGCGAGATACGCTCCAGCTTGCGCTTGCGGCACTTGGAGGCGGCGATGCGGTTGCGCAGCCGCTTGCGCTCCGCCTTGATGCGCTCCTGCGTGTCCATGTCGATGGGCGACAGCGGCGGGCTCTCGCCGAAGCTCGGCACGTCGGGCACCGTCTGTGGCTCGTCCTTGAGCGCAGCCAGGCGCGGCGGCCCCAACGCGCCCGGGGGCGGCGGCGGCGGGAAGGGCACGGGCTCGGCGGCGAAGGCGACCGTCGCGGCGCCCCCCGCGCCCCCGGCGCCGCCCGCGTAGCTGCTCAGGTTCGCGTAGACGGGCGCCTCGGGCGCGGCCGCCGCCGGGGCCAGCTCGCCGGGGGGCGCGGAGCCCGCGGCCGTGCCAGAGGGCCCGGCGGCGGCGGCGGCGGCGGCGGCGGCGGCAGCGGCGGCCGCGCCCGGGCCGAGCTGGTTCTGCTTGTGCAAATCCTCCAGGGCCTTGACGAAGCCCTCGGCGAACTCCTGCTCCTCGCTGGCCGCCACCTTGGGGTAGAGGAACTGCGTGCTCGTCGGCGTGGTGGTGACCAGCCCGTTGGACTGGATGATGAGGCGCTCGAGCTCCGGGGAGGCGAGCTTCAGCAGCCCCAGGTCGGGCGAGGCGAGCAGGCCGTCGGGGGGTGCCGCGCTGGGGGCGCCGTCGGCGCGCAGGGGGGTCGGAGGCGGCGCGGCCGTAGGCTTGAGTGCCGCCGCCACCTGCTCGCTCAGGCTCAGCGTCAGCGCGTCCTTCTTCATCATGCTGCCGGCCGCCGCCGTCGGGGGCGCCCCCGGGAACAGGCGGCCCGGGGACGCGAAGCTGCCGCCGCTGCCACTGGCGCCGCCGCCCAGGCCGCTCAGCGCCTCATCGCCGTAGAAGGGTGTTTCCATCCTCCGCCTCCCCCGCCGCGCCGGCCCGGGGGGGAGTGGCCGCGGCCTCCCGGGGGGCCCGCGCCCCCCCGTCCGCTCGGCCCTGCGCCCGCCCCGGCCGCGGCCGCTGCGCCCGGCCCTCCGCTGGCGGCGGCTCCTGCGCCGCGCGGCTTGTGCGCCCTCTTATAGCCTCGGCTCCGCGCGATGAGCTCACCGCCCCCGCTCGCTATTGGGCGCGGGTGACGTCGCTCATTTGCATGGAGGGGCGGGGCCAAGCCGCCGACGCCTGCCCGGCCGCCGTTGCCCCGGCGACGCGCGGTAAACGGCACAACAGCGCGCTGCCTTGTGGGTTGACGTCATGGGGGCAGGCCGCTCGCCCGGGCCGGGTCACCCCGCCCCGGGACCGCTGTGTACGACCGATCTCCCCGGCGCCGCCTCTACCAAGGCACATCCCGGGTGGCGTGATGGGCCCGGGCGCCCGCCCGCCCTGAGGCCCCGCCCCCTGTCCGCGCGTGGGGCCCCGGCTGGGCGGGGGCGGTGCCGCCCTCCGGGGACTGGCGGGGGATGGGGTCCCGCATGGATAAATAACTCCTTGGCGCCTCCCCTAGCGCGCCTTCTGGAGAGGCTTTGTGTGCACTCGGGGTTGGAGGCCTGGTGGGGCTGTGTCCGGGGGCTCGCCGGGGGTGTGGGGCAGGTCTGGGTTCCTCACCCTCCCTTCTTTCCTCCCTTCCTCCACCCCGCTTGTGATTGCTCCGGGAGAGACGGGGGAGGGGAGTGGAGGGTCGCCAGAAGTTGCTGGAAGCGCTTAGATCCTGATCGTTTTCACTGAGTGCTTTCTAGAACCAAGAGTCCGACTTCCTGCCTTTACAGGTGGGAAACTGGGCTCAGAGAGGTGGAGCGACCACCCCCTGAGAGTTAGCTAGGAGTCACAGCAGGGCCAGGGCCGTGGCTAGGCTGAGCTCTCTTCCACCCTGAGAACCCTAGAACCTGGGAGTCCAGGCCCCTGCGCAGCCCCTTCCCTCCGCCGCCCACGTTTTAACCCCGAGTCTGCCAGGGCTGTGGTGTCCTGGGCAAGGGTGCCCAACTCCAGGGGCTGGGCTGATGAGGCAGGAGTGCCAGCTAGTAGTTATTAGATGTTTGTTGCCACTATCATGGCTCTCAGGGCTTAATGGGCCACTATTAAGGCTGGCTGGAAAGGGGGTGTGAGGGAGGAGAGTGGACCCACCCCTCCAATATTCCAGATCCTCAGGACATCTGGATCTGACCTGCAGCCTCTGCATGCACCCCTCCAGCTCCCCACCTCTGTCCGAATGGAACCCACAGCCTCCTTTTCCCTGACCTCCTTCCCTTCACTTTCTCTGAGCCTTGGCCTCCCAGTTGCAAAACTAGTCCTATCTCTGGGCCTTTGCGTAGGCTATCTGTCCGGTACTACCATCCCATCCCCCGGTGCAAAGGTGTGTCTTCTGCTAGTGCCCCACCCCCAGACTTTATTCCTTTATTGTAGCCTCTGAATCTGCCAGAATGATGGGGTGGACCATAGTCCCTGGAGGTCGGGGACATTGTCTATGCTGAGCCTGCTGACAGGGCATAGTATAGAATGGATGCTTGGTATTAAAGGTGAATCCCGGGCCGGGTGCAGTGGTGCATGCCTGTAACAGCAACTTTGGGAGGCCGAGGTGGGTAGATCACTTGATGTCAGGAGTTCAAGACCAGCCTGGCCTACATGGTAAAACGCTCTCTACCAAAAATACAAAAATTAGCTGCGTGTGGTGGTGCACACGTGCAATCCCAGCTACTCAGGAGGCTGAGACATGAGACTCCTGTCTCAAAAATAGTAATAATAATAAAGGTGTGACCGACCTGGCAAGTCTGGGATCCGAATTGCCAGGGCAGGAAACTGGGGGAGTGGGTTTGTTTTGTCTCTAGATAGCAACGGAGGTATGTCTATGCCTGTTGGAGTGTGTGTCTATGTGTGTACCTGTGTCTGTCCATTTTTGCATTGTATAGACAGACACAGGTACACACACACAGATACACACTGGGACGAATGGGTCTCTGTACTCTCTAGCCCAGGTTCTAACCTGGAAGAAGAGATCTCTAGTGGGTAAGATCCAGCCCTCAGACCTGTAGCCAGCCCTGCCCTGGGAACCCCTCTCTGGCCCTCCAGCGGTGGGGCCAGAGTGGAGGAGATGGGGTCATGCCCCTCCCTGAGGCAGGAGGTGAGTAGGCGGCCTCCAGAGGCCCTGCCCTGACCTTGGGCCTCAGCCTTGGCAGCTGGGGGGATGGTCTGGTGAACTCCAGGCTGAGCCATCCTGAGCTAAATGGTGCCCTTTCCTGGAGGCAAGCAGGTGAGATGCCGAGGCCTGTTACCTCTTTGAGCCTGTTTGTCCGTCATGAAAATTGAGCAAATAAACCTACCTACTTAAGGAATATTTCGATTTTTATTCAATTTGAAAAATTAGTAAGGGGTCAATAAATGTTTTCTATGATTGTATTATTCGGCCAAACTTAACAGCAGTTCTTTGGTTTTGAGTTCTCTCAGCTTGGAATACACTTACACTTCTGGCAAACTCGTATGCATCCTTCAAAACTTACCACAAGTGCCCCCTTTTCCAAGAAACCCTTCCTGACCATGTCCTCTATCTGTGTCTTGTTCTGTTTCCTCTATAGAAGGGAGAGGAGAGGTCTTTGGGCTGGATGGGGAAGGCCTGTCCTGGCCTCTAAGTGTGGGAAGCTGCCTTTGCCACCCCCAAAGGCTCCATTTACTTTGTTCTTTTTTTTTTTTTTTTTGAAACGGAGTCTCACTCTCACCCAGGCTGGAGTGCAATGGCACGATCTTGACTCACTGCAACCTCCACCTCCCAGGTTGAAGCAATTCTGCCTCCGCCTCCCTAAGTAGCTGGGATTACAGGCGCACACCAACATACCTGGCTAATTTTTTTGTATTTTTGGTAGACAGTGGTTTTGTTGGTCAAGCTGGTCTCGAACTCCTGACCTCCTGATCTGCCTGCCTCAGCCTCCCAAAGTGCTGGGATTACAGGCTTGAGCCACTGCACCCAGCCTCCCTTTTTATTTTTCTTTGCATTTGCTGTTGCTCTGGCTCCATGCCCTTTCCCACCCTCCTCTTCCTCCCCAGAGCCGGAGAGCCCTCTGAGACCTCCCCATTCCTGCCCTTCCATTTGTCCGGGCCCTGACCCCACAGCAGCAGTTGGTCCAGCTGTGGCCTCCCAGAATGGGGGCTCCTCAGGGGCAGATCTGAAGCCACTTGGGACAAATAGGCGGGACAGGGCGGGGGGGGGGTGTCTCTAACTCCATCAACTAGTCCCATGCAATGAACTAGAGAGAACTCTCATTCATTCACGCCGCATACACTGATTGAGCACCTGCTGTAAGCCAGGGGAAAGGACTCACATGAGCCAGACCAACACCCAGACCCCTGTCTCTTAAAAAAAAAAAAGAGAGAGAAATTGCTCTGTAGTCCGGGCCGAGTGGTTCATGCTTGTAATCCCAGTTCGTTGGGAGGCAGAGACAGGAGGATCTCCTGAGCCCAGAAGTTCAAGAGCAGCCTGGGCAACATAGTGAGACCCCATCTCTACAAAAGGATGGAAAAATTAGCTGGTATGGTGACCCCTGCACCTTTGCAGGCCCCCGCACCTAGGGACTGCCAGACCAGCACAGTTTTCAGGAGAATCAACGGTGTCCCCGCCATAGCAGGTAACGGAGGGGCTGATGTTTTAGAGTCGGGTAATCCGGGAGGGGTGGCCCAGGACTTAATGCCACATGAACCACAGGCTGGACCTAATTGCCAAATATTGGGGAATCAGAGCGTTCTGGTAGTGGGAACAATCAGTTCAAAGGCCCCTGGGCAAGAACCAGTTGGACACATTTCTAGAAGGTGCGGAGGCAGGTGGGACTGGATTGGGAAGCCCGAGAATGCCAAGGGACGAGAAGGGGAGTGCCCAGGCCTCCACCTCTGCTCAGGAGGGATTTGCCCCCAAGGCAGCGAAAGTTGCAGATGGGGTTGGAGCAACGATAGGGCTCGGCCTGGGACTCTGCATTTTCACCTTTATCCCTGTAGCAGCTCCACCAGTGGTGAGGGATGTTATCCCACTTCTCAGAGCCATGTCTGGAGGGGGCGCACGATGTGCCCACTGCTGCGGGGTTTGCATCTCTGCGGCTGGAGTCCTTCCCCAGTACAAAGAGACTTTTTTTTTTTTTTAAGACGGAGTTTCACTCTTGTGGCCCAGGCTGGAGTGCAATGGCACGATCTGGGCTCACCACAACCTCCACCTCCCAGGTTCAAGCGATTCTCCTTCCTCAGCCTCCGAGTAGCTGGGATTACAGGGATGCACTGCCATGAGGTTTCTCCATGTTGGTCAGGCTGGTCTCGAACTCCCGATCTCAGGTGATCCGCCCGCCTCAGCCTCCCAAAGTGCTGGGATTACAGGTGTGAGCTACTGCGCCCAGCTGAGATTTCTTGTTTAAAGCAACCTGCAGACCAGGCACAGTGGCTCATGTCGGCAATCCCAGCACTACTTTGGGAGGCCAAGGAGGGAGGATCACTTGAGCCCAGGAGTTTGAGACCAGCCTGAGCAATGTAGTGAGACCTCTCCTCTACAAAAATAAAAATGTTAGCCAGGAATGGTGGTACATGCCTGTGGTCCCAGCTACTTTGGGAGGCTGAGGTGGGAGGATGGCTTGGGCCCAGGGAAGTTGAGGCTGCAGTTTAATTTTTAGTCTGTCTTTGAACACCCAGAAACCAAAAATCGTCTTGTTAAATCGGAAATCCCCAAAGACAAACGAGTTAAGCCGGCAGCCGAAGGGGTGAGGTGGAGGGGGCCTCTGTGTAGCGTGTAGGACCTGCTGGGCTTGGTCCCCAGGCACTCAAGACCCCACAGCGGGGAGGTGGGGCTTGTGAGGGCCCTGAGCCGGCGCTTAGGACCCGCGGGCTGGTAGGGGCGGGGCTTGCAGGAAAGTGCCCGGACCGCCGAACCCCCGCAGGGCGGCCGGGGGCGGGGCGCCAGGCTCGGGCCGGGGGCACTGTCTGGCCCGGTACATTCCTGAGGATCAGGTTACCCGGGAAGGCAGAGGCCTCTCTGTTCCCCTCCTGCCCGGCTTTCGTCCTCTCCACTAGCAGGAACCGCAGTCTGTCCTCAGTCCAGCGCAGGTGTCTGCCCAGCCGCGCGCGGAGGGGAACCTGGCCCTGCCCTCTGGACTGGCACCGGCTCCATCCTGCCTCATAAAACCATTTTACAGATGAGGAAACTGAAGCACAGTCAGTCCCCCCACTTCAGCACCGCTGCAACCAGATTGAACCTCCTTCTGCCAGGTTTATGACCTTTTTTACTCACTGGGCAGGCCTAGAAAAACGGCTCAGTCCAGTTTTGGCTGACTTACTGTCCATCTAGAACCAATCCCCCAAACCCTCTCTTATTATAGCACAAGGACAAAAGAACGAACTTCCCATACCACTTACCTTCCTACCTCCACCCCAGGACAGGCAGGACCCCTGCACTTATCCAGCATGCATTTAATGTGCACTTGCTGTGTGCCCAGGCCTAGGTTAGGCCATTTCACAGGTGGATATTGAAGAGGGTTTGGGGTTCAGAGGGTAGTGAATTTGCTTTCTTTAGACCAACTTCAGAAATTGGTTTGGGCCAATTCTAGCACTCTGGCTCACCCCTGTAATCCCAGCACTTTAGGAGGCCGAGGCAGGAGGATTGCTTGAGGCCAAGCGTTCAAGACCAACCTAGACAACATAACAAGACCCTTGTCTCTTGAAAAAAAAAAAAAAAAAAGATAAATTGCTTTGTAGTCTGGGCAGGGTGGCTCATGCTTGTAATCCCAGCTCTTTGGGAGGCAGAGACAGGAGGATCTCCTGAGCCCAGAAGTTCAAGAGCAGCCTGGGCAACATAGTGAGACCCCATCTCTACAAAAGGATGGAAAAATTAGCTGGATGTAGTGACCTGTAGCTGTAGTCCCACCTACTTGAAAGGCTGAGGTGGGAGGCTCACCTAAACCTGGGGAGTATAAGGCAGCAGTGAGCTATGATCACACCACTACATGCCAGCTTGGGCATCAGAGCAAGACCCTATCTCAAAAAAAAAAAAAAAAGTTGATACGTTTTTTGTGTTTCTTAGTTGTTTTGGGCCATCATCCATCGATTCGACCATGCTCTATTTTTTTTTTTTTTTTTTCCGAGACCGAGTCTCACTGTGTCTCCCAGGCTGAAGTGCTGTGGCACGATCTTGGTTCACTGCAACCTCTGCCTCCCGGGTTCAAGCGATTCTCGTGCCTCAGCCACCAGAGTACCTGGGATTACAGGCATGCGCCACCACACTGGCTAATTTTTGTATTTTTAGTAGAGACAGGGTTTCTCCATGTTGGCCAGGCTGGTCTCGAACTCCTGACTTCAAGTGATCCGCCGGCCTCAGGCTCCCAACGTTTTGGGATTACAGGTGTGAGCCGCTGCACCCGGCGACCATGCTGTATTGAGTGCCCGCGCTGTGTGCTGGACAGATGGGTTCTCACCTCCCAGACCTGATGTTCTGGGGGACTGGAAGCAAGGTCATGATCAAAGAGCGTGCTGTAGGTTGGTCTCACGATTTTCCTTTAAGTTGGCCCCCTTTTCTGTTTTTACTTCAGTAAATATATTTCAAAAAGAAACCTTCATGTCACCACCAAGAATGGAAAACCAGTTTCTCTTGCTATAAATAGAAGGAAACCAAAAAACTATGAAATGAGAGCAAAGACAGGCATTCCCTCCTCAGGAGCACTCAGGGCTGGGGCTGGACCTTCAGTTTCTGCGTGGTATCAAAGGCAGGGGAGCCCCAGGCAGAAGGGCAGGAGAGGTCACAGGGACCGCCTGTTGATTTTTTAACATGGAACCCATTATTGTGGGTGCCCCCCACCGTGATGTGTGGGTTTTGCCTGCATGCGACCACATACTGGTGGCTTTTCCAGGTACTGAGCCATTTCCTGGCTGACAGACTGAGGGCTGGGTGGTGCATGAATGGGGAGGGGTGGGGAGGTGGCAGGCAGCTGCCTCTTGAGCAGGGGACCCCACGGGGCCTCTCTGGGGAGGTTTCGGTTTGGTTTGGTGACTAGCCAGGACGCAGCTCGGGGCAAACGTTTATTTGCAGCCTTGGGGCTGTCCCCACCCACGGTCCTGTGGGCCCTGACGTCTGTCCCCACTGAAATGTGGGCCACTGTCTGTCCCCACTGAAATGTGGGCCCCTGTGGCCCACCGCCCCCTGCCCCAGGCTCTCTGTGGTGTTTGAATCAATGAATGAATGAATGAGTAAAGGGGAAAATGCAGTAAATAGCATAATGGATGAGTTCCTGAAATAATGACTCCATGAGTGAATGAATGAGTGGAAGTATTCATGCTGCCAAGATCGAAAACTCATTCTCCAGGTATTCTTTTTTTTTTTTTTTTTTTTTGAGACGGAATCTTGTTCTGTGGCCCAGGCTGGAGTGCAGTGGCGTGATCTCGGCTCACTGCAGCCTCCACCTCCTGAGTTCAAGCGATTCTCCCGCCTCAGCCTCCTTAGTAGCTGAGATTACAGGCCTGCGACAATATGCCCGGCTAATTTTTGTGTTTTTGTAGAGATGGGGTTTCACCATGTTGGCCAGGCTGGTCTGGAACTCCTCACCTTAAGCAATCGGTCCATCTCGGCCTCCCAAAGTGCTAGGATTACAGGCGTCAGCCATCTAGCTATGCCTTGTCCCCATATTTCGGATGGACAAACTGAGGGTCTCAGCCGAGAAAGGCTTCGGTATGTGGAAGGCAGCTTCGAAGCCAGTTGGCCTTGCATACCACGGGCTGCATTTTTGCGCCAAGACTGGGGGCTCCCGGAGCAAGCGTAGGGGTCCGGACTGGTGGGGCGCTGAACCTGGCCCCCAGCCAGCAGAAGGGATTCATCGACTTGGGGAGTAGATGGAAGGGGAGCAAAGCAGGCGGCAGAGGGGGTGGGGAGGAGGCGGCTGCCCCAGACTGCGGGGATGGGGAGGCACCGGCAGAGTCCGCGTTGATTCAGAAAGGACCCCCAAGGAAGGAGCAACTTTGGGGGACGCCCTGCACATGGGCCCTTAAACACTGCATCAGGGGTAACAGTGCAGACCCCCGCCTGCCGTACCCAAGCCGATTCCCTGGACTCCCACGCCTTCCCGCCTCCTTCCCGCTGCTCCCCCAACCCCTTCCTCCCGCCTCCCCCTGCTCCTCGCCTCTGGCGCTCCCCCGGAGGAAGTGGCGAGAATGCGGGGGTGGGCGCCCTAGTCTCACTTCCCCTGGGGCAGGGCGGGGCCTGCGGGGTCCTCTCCACCGCCCGGAGACTGGGCCCCCCTACAGGGGTCGGGGCGGGAGCCTCGGGAGCGCGGCCGGGCCCGCGCAGCCCCGGGCCGGGTGACGTCCCTAAGTTCCCTGGGCTTCGGAGGTTCTCGACTGAAAAGTGGGGGCAAAGACAGTGACTTCGAAACCGCGAGTTGCTGGGGAGAGAGGACCCCACCCCGGGCCGGGCCGGGCAGCCAGACACGGACACGCCCTGCCCCGGAGGGGTCAGGGCCAGGCCGAAGGGAGGGCCGAACCCGCAGTAAACACGGGCTGGGGTTGGGGCGGGAGGCGCATTCCAGGCGGAGGGAACCGCGCGGGCCGAGGCCTGGAGGCGGGTCGGGGCCTCCGGCCTCTCCCGGCTGCGGGGTCCCCGGCGCCTGCCCCTCCCCTGATGGGCGGGAGAGGAAGGATCCGGGTGCAGGGGCCTCCGCGCGGTCCGCGGCGGTAGAGGAGTTAATTTCCCCGGGCTGCCGGACCCCGCCGCGAGCTGGCGGGTGGCGTCAGCGCCGACGTCAGGGCGAGGTGGTGCCGCGTAGACGCGGACGCTTCGGCCGCGCGGCCCCCACCCCACGCGGCGCTGGAGGCCGCTGGAGTGGGGGCGGGGGCTGTCGGCCTGGCAAGCAGTTTACTGGGCACTATGCAGAGAGGGAAACTGAGGCACCGGAACGGGGGTGGCCTGGCTGGGGCTAAACCCGCTAGCCCGCGCCCCACACGGTCCCCACTGTCCCCCCCGTCCCAGCTCCTCCAGGTCGCCCGACAGCCAGGAGCTGGTTTGGGCTTGTTTATTTGTTTGTGTTTCCGTTGCGCAAATAACCTGCAAGTAACGTCTGCCCGGAGCTGCGACCTGGCACAGCGCCACCTCTGCGCGGCCTCAGTTTCCTCAACCGGATAATGGGGAGAGTTGACATTTAGTGTGGGCGCTGGGCTCGGCCTTGAAAAGGGGGTGTGGGAGGGGACTCCACCCCAAGAAAGAGGCTGGAGCTGGGGCACCTGCGAGGCGGGCTGCGAATCCCGGGCTGGTTCCCCACCCCCTCCTCTTCTCCCGTCTCTCACTCCCCTCCTCTCCCTCCTCCTCCCTTTGCTTCAGCTTCCCCTCCCCTCTGCCCCCTCCCCTACTCCTCCCTCGCTTCTCCCCCGATCTCCTCTCCACCATCTCCCTCCCTTTCCCCCACCTCCCGGCGAGGCCGCCCCACGGGACTGCTAATTAAATGCAGAGCTGGAGGGAGGAGACGGCGCGCGGTTAACCCCTTCCCCGCCCGGCCCCTGAACCGGGGATGGGGAAAGGTGTCCCCCACTGGAATTCCCTTCCCCACAAGGGCGGGCCTCAGACTCTGGGACAAGCCCATTTGTTGAGTGGGTATATCGAGGCCAAGGGAACAGCCCGAAGGTTTGGGCGAGGCTCCTCTACTAAATCGGGCCTCCTGATTGGAGGGCCAGAGCTTCGAGATGGAGAAAGAGAAAAACTATCTCATGGCTTGGAAATAAACCAGGAGAAAAAAATGAGTTGGAGGGAAAGACAGTAGGAGAGGGAGGGAGGAAAAAAATCTAGGAGCAAGACAGAGACAGAGAGACAACCAGGTAAGAGAGGTGGAACCCCGGGTGTGGCCTGGAGGCACCCAGGCAGGCTCCGCGGAGGAGGAGGCTTCGTGGAGGAGGCTATGGTGGGATAACTCCTGGCCCTGGTCTTAGCCTCTAGGCCTGGCTTACCCACTGACTGCTGATTTCTGACAAGGCCTTGTGGCCTGAAAGGAAGGTCATCCCTGCCCTGGGAGCCGAGTCCCCACCCTGTCCCTGAAGCTTCACAGAGGGGCCCTGCAAGGCAAGATGTGGGCCATGTACTGGGAGGTGACTCAGTGGCCCTTCATTCTTGGGATGGGAACAGCTGAAAGAAATGAATGATATAAAGTCAGGCGGTGACAAGCAAATGACAGCAGGGAGGGAGGAGTGTGATGGGGGGGGCAGAGGATCCATGGTAGCAGCAGGGCCACCATGAGGATGCCCCAGGGAAAGGCGTTCCTGAAAGCTGGAATAGCACCTGCAAAGGCCCTGGGGTAGGAATTTGAGGTATGTTAAGGGAAGTCCAGGAGCAGTTGGCCTGTGGTGAGGAGAGATGGGGGATTACAAGGGCCTTGAGATCCTAAGCAGGGAGGGTCGGGGGGTGGCTTGAGTCCTTGGCCAGCCCAGGTGGAGCCTGTGACTGCTCTCCCTGCCTCAGTTTCTCCACCATTATCCATGCTCCAGAAGTGGCAGGGGTGTCTTTGGGCCCAGGGTCACAGGGACCCGTGTCATGCCCCCTTCGAGTGCCCTCTGGCCTCCCCAGCCCTCTGTGGCTCCCTGGACTGGCTGTGACCAGTCTTCCCATCATGACCTCCCGACTCTGTTCTCTGCTGCAGTCCAGCCACTCAGCCCTTGTACTTGGCCCTCATCTGTTCTCACATGCCCACCCCTGGTGACAACATTGCCCCATCTTCCTTCAGGAGATAGTAGGGCTGATGTGAACAGGGGAGGGGGTATGGGGAAGGTGAGTATCCTGGCCCCTGAGTGCTGCACACAACCTGGGTAAAAATAGCTGCTCCCCCTGCCCCTGCCCCCTGTGAGGAGGCGGCCGTGACGGTGGTGGCTGCAGTGACGGGGATGTGCCCAGAGAAGCATCCGGCAGGGCCAGTTGCCATGGTGATGCTGACTCAGCGGCAGAGGCAGGTAGTGGCATCTGGTACCCAGCCGGCCCACCCCTACTTGGCCTGCACTCATAGCACCCTGTCCAGCCCCCACTTTGCAGCCTCCACCCCAGGGGTGTCTTCTGAGGCTACAGAGGGGTGGGTGAGACCTCAGGAATAGCTGGACATGTTCTTCCACCAGACACTACTCAGTGTTCTGCTGGAAGGTGGGAGACACTGCTTCTGGGGCTGACCTGAGTGTCAGCTCTTCCTCCCTCTATCTACTCATTTGTCCACCCATCTACTCACTCACCCATCCATCCACCATCTACCCGTCCATCTATCCACCCATCCACCATCCACCCACCATCTACCCATCTATCCGTCCCTCCACCCACCCACCCACCCAGCCATTCACCATCCCCCCATCCATCCACCATCTACCTATCCATCCATTCCTCTACCCATCCACTATCCATCTACCATCCATCTACCATCCACCATTCAGGAACACCCTTCCCTGGGGCATCCACCATCTACCCATCCACCATCCATCTACCATCCACCCATCCACCCTCTATCCATCCACCATCCATCATCTACCCATCCACCATCCATCCATCCACCATCCATCCATCCATCCATCCACCATCTACCCATCCACCATCCATCCATCCACCATCCACCATCCACCCATCCACCATCTATCCATCCACCATCCATCCATCCACCATCTACCCATCCACCATCCATCTACCATCCACCCATCCACCATCTATCCATCCACCATCCACCATCCACCCATCCACCATCTATCCATCCACCATCCATCCATCCACCATCCATCCATCCACCATCCATCCATCCACCATCCACTATACATCCATCCACTTTTCTACTCAACCACCCATCCATCCACCATCCATCCACCCACCATCTTCCCATCTACCATCCACCATCCATCCATCCACCATCTACCCATCTACCATCCACCATCTACCCATCCACCATCCACCATCTACCCATCCACCATCCATCCATCCACTTATCTACTCACCCACCCATCCATCCACCATCCATCCACCATCTACCCATCCACCATCCATCCATCCACCATCTACCCATCCACCATCCATCCATCCACCATCCACCATCTATCCATCCACCATCCATCCATCCACCATCCACCATCCACCCATCCACCATCCATCCATTCACCATCCACCCATCCACCATCCACCATCCACCATCTACCCATCCACCATCCATCCATCCACTTATCTACCTGCCCATCCACTCATCCATTATCCAGTCATCCACCCTTCCATCCATCCACCCATCCACCCGCCCACCCATCTGTCTACCCATTCATCCACCAATCCACCTATTCGTCCGCCCACCCATCCATCTACCACGCACCCACCCATCCGCCCATTCCTGCGTTCATCCATTCACCCAGCATTTATGGAGCACTTACCGTGTACTGACATGCTTCTGCGCACGTGCTGGTTGCCACTGCCGGTGCAGTCAGGGAGCAGTCAGGGGCAGAGGGACTTGGGTGAGGACAAGGCCTCCTTGGCCGCTTGGGACGAGGCCTTGAGATGCTGAGGCCCCATCTCTCTCTTGCTCTCCCGGTCTTGTCCCTCTCTCAGTCTCTCTCTGTTTTACCATCTGAGTCCATCTGAGATCCTTTCCTATACCCTAAGCCCCCCAGCAGCTGCCATCTATCTGTCCCTCTCTTCTCCCCGTCACTTGCTCCATGCCAGCTTTCCCTTAAGTACATCTGTGTATTCCCACCTCGGGGCCTTTGCACGTGCGGTTCCCACTGCCAGGGAGACTCATTCCCCTGGAATTGATCATATTTAATTCTTGGCTGGCTGGCTGGCTTTTTCTTTCTTTCTTTCTTTTTCTCTTCCTTTCTTCTCTCTTCTCTCTCTCTCTTCTTTCTTTCTTTCTCTGGAGTCTCACTCTGTCTTCCAGGCTGGAGTGCAGTGGTGCCATCACAGCTCACTGCCACCTCCATCTCCCAGGTTCAAGTGATTCTCCTGCCTCAGCCTCCCAAGTAGCTGGGATTGTAGGCACACGCCATCATACCCTGCAAATTTTTTCTTTTTTTTTTTTTTTTGGAGACGGAGTCTTGCTCTGTCGCCCAGGCTGGAGTGCAGTGGTGGCAATGTGATCTCAGCTCACTGCAACCTCCGCCTCCCCGGTTCAAGCAATTCTCTTGCCTCAGCCTCCCGAGTAAGTGGGATTGCAGGCACCCACCACCATGCCTGGCTAAGTTTTGTATTTTTAGTGAGACGGGGTTTCATCATGTTGGCCAGGCTGGTCTCAAACTCCTGATCTCATGATCCGCCTACCTCAGCCTCCCATAGTGCTGGGATTACAGGCATGAGCCACTGTGTCCAGGAATTTTTGTATTTTTAGTAGAGACAGGGTTTCACCATGTTGGCCAGGATGGTCTCGAACTCCTGACCTCAGGCGATCTGCCTGCCTTGGCCTCCCAAAGTGCTGGGATTACCGTATTTAATTCTTGGCTTCCTTAGTATCTGCCTCTGTTCCCATCGCCAGAGTATAAAGGTTTAAGAGCTGACATGTGGTTCTTTTGGGGGCCTGTTTGTACCTTAATTTCTCCAGCTACGAAATGGGTAAATGGTCATGGTGCTAACAGGATGACCTCATAGCTGGGGCAGGAGTGGGGAGGAAGCCTTTGACCTGCACCCGCTGCAGAGTAAACACTCGGCAAACTCCCTTCCTTGGAAACGGCCCAAATGTCCATCAGCTGATGAAGGATCATCAAAACGTGGTCCAGCCACACAGTGGAATATGATGCAGCCACAGAAAGGCATTGAGCCCTGGCGATCCAGGCTGCAGTGAGCTGAGATCGAACCACCGCACCCCAGCCTGAACGACAGAGGAAGACCTTGTCTCTAAAAAAATAAACTGAAGGCCAGGGTGGCTCATGCCTGTAATCCCAGCACTTTGGGAGGCTGAGGCAAGCGGATCACGAGGTCAGGAGTTTGAGACCAGCCTGGCCAATATAGTGAAACCCTGTCTCTACTAAAAATACAAAAATTAGCCAAGCATGGTAGCATGCACCTGTAATCTCAGCTACTCGGGAGGCTGAGGCAGGAGAATGGCTTGAATCCCGGAGGCAGAGGTTGCAGTGAGCCGAGACCACGCCACTGCAATACTCCAGCTTCAGTGACAGAGTGAGACTGTCTCAAAAACAAAAAATTGCCGGGTGAGGTGGCTCATCCCTATAATCCCAGGACTTTGAGAGCCCAAGGTGGCTGAATCACTAGGTCAGGAGGTCAAGACCAGCCTGGCCAAGATGGTGAAACCCCATCTCTACTAAAAATACAAAAAAATTAGCCAGGCACGGTGGCGGGTGCCTGTAATCCCAGCTACTCAGGAGGCTGAGACAGAGAATTGCTTCAACCCGGGAAGCAGAGGTTACAGTGAGCCGAGATTGGGCTACTGCACTCCAGCCTGGGCAACAGAGGGAGGGTCCATGTTAAAAAAAAAAAAAAAAAAGGCATGAAGCACTGATCTGTGTTACCACGTGCACGAAACTCGAGAACATGATGCTGAGTGAGAGAAGCCAGACATGAAAGACCACACAGTGTGAGATTCCGCTGATACGAAGTACCCGGAACAGGCGAATCCGTAGACACAGGAAGCAGCTTCCTGGCTGCCAGGGGCTGGGGGAAGGGAATGCGGAGTGACTGCTGATGGGGACGAGGTCTTCTTTGGAAGGGATGAACATGTTCTAGAATTAGAGGCAATGGTTGCACAACAGTGTGGGTGTATTCAGTGCCCCTGAATTGTACACTTTAAAGTGGTTACTTTTATATTGTGTGACTCCTGCCTCAATTTATTTAATTTTTTGAGACAGGTCTCACTCTGTCACCCAGGCTGGAGTGCAGTGGCATGATCTTGGCTCATTGCAACCTCCACCTCCCAGGTTCAAGCGATTCTTCTGCCTCAGCCTCCCAGGTAGCTGGGATTACAGGCATGCGCCATCACGTCCAGCTAATTTTCGTATTTTTAGTAGAGACGGAGTTTCACCATGCTGGCCAGGCTGGACTTGAACTCCTGGCCTCAAGTGATCCACCTGCCTCAGTTTTCCAAAGTTCTGGGATTACAGGCGTGAGCCACCCTGGCCTTCAGTTTTATTTTTTTAGAGACAAGGTCTTCCTCTGTCATTCAGGCTGGGGTGCGGTGGTTCGATCTCAGCTGCCACCTGGATCACCAGGGCTCAATCAATCCTCCCACCTCAGCCTCCGGAGCAGCTGGGACTTACAGGGGCCACACCACCATGCCAGGTTGATTTTGTATAGAGATGAGGTTTCACTATGTTGCCCAGGCTTGTCTCGAATTCCTGGATTCAAGCGATCCTCCTGCCTTGGCCTCCCAAAGTGCTGGGATTACCCATGAGAGCCACCAGGCCAGGTACCTCAATTTTTTTTGAAAGTACATTAGGAAAAAAAACAAGGAAATCTGAGTAAAGTAAGGAATTTAATTATTATGAACAAAACGAAACTGCTTCTTATGTGGTTCAGAGAGGTCGGCTCTCTGAAGGTGTTTCTGTGTCGACTCAATCCTAAGGGAGAACAGAGGGCGGGGGAGGCCCTCACACCCATGCTGTGCCAGTCTGTGCCCAGTATCCTCACCCTCACTTTTTAATTCTTTTGGACGGAGTCTTGCTCTGTCACCCAGGCTGGAGTGCAGTGGCGCGATCTTGGCTCAATGCAACCTGTCTCCCAAGTTCAAGCGAGTCTCCTGCCTCAGCCTCCCAAGTAGCTGGGACTACAGGCGCACACAGCCACGCCTGGCTAATTTTTGTATTTTTAGTAGAGACAGGGTTTCACTGTTGGCCAGGCTGGTCTGAAACTCCTGACTTCAGATGATCTGCCTGCCTCAGCCTCCCAAAGTGCTGAGATGACAGGCGTGAGCCCCCACGCCCAGGGCCCGCGCCCTCGCCCTCGCTCTGCTCGCCGGCCAGCTGACTGCCTTTCCAGCACCCCCAGCATGCGCCTGCCTCAGGGTCTCGGCAGCTGCCATTCTCTATAGTTGGAAGCCTCAGGTTACTGAGAAAGGCCGGATCCCAACCCAGCAGGCGGAACCCACGGCCAGTTCGATATGCTTTCCTCCCCCCACCTTCCTTAGGCCACCGGAAAGGTCAAGGTGCTTGGTGGTTAGGACAAAGGTGGCCACGCCTTCGGGCCACAGCGGCAGTTGAGCACCACCAGGAAGGCTGAGAGCCTGAGAGGACGGCAGGGCGTGAGGGTGTCTTGGAGGGCACACTGCACACCCCTCTCCTACTCTGGGAGGGAGAAGACCCCAGTGGGGTCTTGAAGCCGGTGGGATGGCGAGGAGGTGGAATTCAGGCCAGCTGGGGGCTCTGTCGAAAGGGCCTGCTTCTGTCTGCCTCATCAATGCGAACAGCAAGAATTTTTTTATTTTTATTTTTTGAGACCAGGCTGGAGTGCAGTGGCCTGATCCTGGCTCACTGCAACCTCCGCCTCCTGGTTTCAAGTGATTCTCCTGCCTCAGCCTCCCGAGTAGCTGGGATTATAGACGCACATGTCACCATGCCCAGCTCATTTTTGTATTTTTAGTGGAGACGGGGTTTCACCATCTTGGCCACGTTGGTCTCGATCTCTTGACCTCATGATCCACCTGCCTCCGCCTCCGCCTCCCAAAGTGCTGGAATTACAGGCATGAGCCACCGCGCCTGGCCAAGAATTTTTTTTCCTGGTGTGTGGGGGGGGTCTTAGTCTGTCACTCAGGCTGGAGTGCAGTGGCGCAATCTTGGCTCACTGTAGCCTCGACCTCCCAACTCAAGGGATCCTCCCACTTCAGCCTCCTCGGCTGCTGGGACTACAGGTGTGTACCACCATACCTGGCTAATTTCATTTGTTTTGCAGAGGTAGGGTCTCGCTACGTTGCCCAAACTGGGCTTCTGGGCTCAAGCCATCCGCCTGCCTTGGCTTCCCAAAGTGCAGGGATTACATGCCTGAGCTACTGTGACCAGCCAAGAACCATTTTTTAATTTTTTTTTGAGATGGTGTTTCACTCTTGTTGCCTAGGCTGGAGTGCAGTGGCGAGATTGCGGCTCACTGCAACCTCTGCCTCCTGAGTTAAAGTGATTCTTGTGCCTCAGCCTCCCAAGTAGCTGGGATTACAGGAGCCCACCACCACACCTGGCTAAGTTTTGTATTTTTGTAAAAAAAAAAAAAAAAAATACAAAACTTAGCCAGGCGTGGTGGGGGGTTTCACCATGTTGGCCAGGCTGGTCTCAAACTCCTGATCTCAGGTGATCACCTACCTCAGCCTCCCAAAGTGCTGAGATTACAGGCATGAGCCACTGTGCCCAGCCCATTAGTTTAATTTTTTTTTTTTGAGACGGAGTCTCACTCTGTTGCCAGGCTGGAGTGCAGTGGCATGATCTCGGCTCACTGCAACCTCCGCCTCCCAGGTTCAAGTGACTCTCCTGCCTCAGCCTCCCAAGTAGCTGGGACTACAGGCACCCACCACAACGCCTGGCTAATTTTTGTATTTTTAGTAGAGACAGGGTTTCATCATGTTGGCCCCGATCTCTTGATCTCGTGATCCGCCCACCTCGGCCTCCCAAAGTGCTGGGATTACAGGCGTGAGCCACCGCGCCCAGCCCATGTTTTTAATTTTAAAGGAAAGCCGCTGGGCAGTGAAGGTCTCCCCAGACAAAGTCACTGAGCCCTGGCCTCCCCAGCCTGGGAACTGAGATTTCAGGGGGTTTCAGAAGGCTCTGGGGCCAGGACCTCTGAGTTACTTGATGCTGGAGGGGTGCAGCGTAGAGGGTCTGGCCCTGGTGGTGTAGGAGGGGAGATGAGGGAGGGGAAGACGCTTGAGGACGTGAGTATTTTTAGGTACTGAATGCAGCCCTGAAATATTTCCATGGCCACTCCCAAGAGCGAGCTGGGTGACTATTTCGGTGCCCGGTTCCAGTGGAGGTGGGGCAGGGGTGAGTCACCACCGGGTGGCCGCAGAGGCCAGACCCAGGCTGGGAGGCGGCTCGCAGGGCAGGATCGCAGGCCTGCGAGGTGAACGGTCACTGGCCTGGGGCCAGGCTTCCTGAGCTGGCCTCCAGGGCACAGAGGACAGCGGCATGGCACAGGCCCGTCCAGTGGGCCATTGCCTGGGTCCCCCGGGACAACGAGCCGCTCACGTCAACCTCATAGCTGTAAAGATGGAGGTTCCCCTATTGAGGTTCTGGACACCCCAGAGGTGCTACGCGAGATGCCACTCTTAGAGGATTTCAAGTAGTTATTGAGCACTTGCTGTATACCAGGCCAGTCCTAAAATGATTGCCGGTGTCCTCCCTTCATGCAATCTGACCAACAACCCCCATGAGGTAGAGCTGCTGTTATCTCCCCCACCCCCACCAGGGAGGACACTGAGCCATGGTAGGGTTAAGCCCTCCAGGCCCCCAACTTATGTGCCTCAAATCCTGTCCCTCAGCTGATCTGATGTTACAATCAGGGGAGGTTTTTTTTTTTTTGAGTTGGAGTTTACTCTTGTTGTCCAGGCACAATCTTGGCTCACTGCAACCTCCACCTCCTGGGTTCAAGCGATTCTCCTGCCTCAGCCTCCCGAGTAGCTGGGATTACAGGCATGAGCCACCACGTCCGGCTCATTTTCTATTTTTAGTAGAGATGGGGTTTCTCCATGTTGGTTAGGTTGGTCTCGAACTCTCGACCCCAGGTGATCCCCCTGCTTCGGGCTCCCAAAGTGCTAGGATTACAGGCTTGAGCCACTGCGCCTGGCCAGGAGTGAGTTTGAAAGCAGCAGCCAATCTTGCTTACCCTCTGCACCCCATTCCCAACCAGTTTTGGGGTCCTGACTGTGCCTGAGCTGGGAGGTCAATGGATCCTTCAAGTTTAAGGAGGCAGTGAAAGAGGTTACACGTTGCTCTGTGACCTGGTGGAGGTTCCTCACCCTCTCTGTGCCTGAGCAGTGAATGATGATGCCACCGCATGAGTGAGTTCCGGAGCTGTCTGGCACACACTCGTGAAAGATGAACAATGCCTAGCTGGGTATACTGGCGCAGGCCTGTAATCCCGGACTTTGGGAGGCTAAGGTGGGAGGATCATTTGAGCCTAGGAGTTTAAGACCAGCCTGGACAACATGGTGAGACCCCTATCTGTAAAAAAATGAAAAATAAATAACAATGGTCAGCTGTTGCTGGGATCGTGTGCCTGTCCCGAGGCTTCAGTTCTCCACCTGTGAGGAACCTCAGAGGTGGTGGGTTGGAAGTGGCTTTGGAAACCCACGGGGCTGAGAGGCAGGGCTGAGTGGCAGCTTGGGGGATCTTTGCCCTCACTCAAAGTCTCCTGGAGAAGTAGCTGATGTGTGGCCGGGCATAGTGGCTCATGCCTGTAATCCCAGCACATTGGGAGGCCGAGGCAGGAGGATCACCTGAGGTAAGGAGTTAGAGACCAGCCTGGCCCATATAGTGAAACCCCATCTCTACTAAAAAATGCAAAAATTAGCCGGGCATGTTGACGGGTGCCTGTAATCCCAGCTATTCAGGAGGCTGCGGCAGGAGAATAACTTGAACCCAGGAGGCAGAAGTTGCAGTGAGTGGAGATCGCGCCACTGCACCCCAGCCTGGGCGACAAAGCAAGACTTTGTCTCAAAAAAAAAAAAAAAAGGTTGGTGCAATGGCTCAGGCGTGTAATCCCAGCACTTTGGGAGGCCGAGGTGGGAGGATCACCTGAGGTCAGGAGTTCCGAGACCAGCCTGGCCAACATGGTGAAACCCCGTCTCTACTAAAAAATGCAAAAATTAGCCTGTCATGGTGGCGGGTGCCCGTAATCCCAGTTACTCAGGAGGCTGTAGAAGGAGAATCACTTGAACCCAGGAGACAGAGATTGCAGTGAGTGGAGATTGTGCCACTGCACCCCAGCCTGGGCAACAGAGTGAGACTCTGTCCCCAAAAAACAAAAAATGCCAGTTGCAATGGCCCACACCTATAAACCCAGCACTTTGGGAGGCTCAGGTGGGCAGACTGCCTGAGGTCAGGAGTTGGAGACCAGCCTGGCCCACATAGTGAAACCCTGTCTCTACTAAAAAATGCAAAAATTAGCTGGGCGTGGTGGCGGGCGCCTGTAATCCCAGCTATTTGGGAGGCTGAAGAATGGCTTGAACCCAGGAGACGGAGGTTGCAGTGAGCCGAGATTGTGCCACTGCACTCCACCCTGAGCGAAAGAGCAAGACTCCGTCTCGAGAAAAAAAAGAAAAGTGGCTGATGCCACACGTCAGAAACAGATTCCTGCACGCGCTCACCCCAGCTCCTGTAGGGGCTTCTGACCAAGCCCTGGCCTCACCTCTGCCCGTGCCCCGTGGAAGTTCAGAGGCTCCATACTTGCATTTCCTCTGTGTGTCCCAGGCTCTGTCTGTGTGGCCAGCAGCTTCTTGTCCACTTGGGACTTATTTGACTGGACTTCCTCTAACTCTTAAATTAAAAAAAAAATTTAATTAAAAAAAATTAAATTTATTATTATTTTTTGAGATGGAGTCTCGCTCTGTTGCCCAGGAGGCTGGAGTGCACTGGTGCAATCTTGGCTCACTGCAACCTCCGCCTCCTGGGTTTAAGCAATTCTCCTGCCTCAGCATCCCAAGTAGCTGGGATTACCGGAGCCCACCACACCTAGCTAAGTTTTGTATTCTTAGTAGAGATGGGGGTTTCACCTTGTTGGGCAGGCTGCTCTTAAACTCCGGCCTCAGGTGATCTGCCCATCTTGGCTTCCCAAAGTGCTGGGAGTGCACCTGGCCTTGTTTGTTTGTTTGTTTTTGTGATGGAGTTTCTCTCCCGTTGCCCAGGCTGGAGTACAGCGGCAGGATCTCGGCTCACTGCAACCTCCGCCTCCCAGGCTCAAGCGATTCACCTGCCTCAGCCTCCCAAGTAGCTGGGATTCCAGGTTCGTGCCACCATGCCCAGCTAATTTTTATACTTTTAGTAGAGACAGGGTTTCACCATGATGGCCAGGCCGGTCTTGAACTCCTAACCTCAGGTGATCCACCTGCCTCAGCCTCCCAAAGTGCTGGGATTACAGAAGCCACGTGGCCCGGCCTGGTTTCTTCCTTTTTACAGCATTTATGCATTTGACATGCATATGCTTGTGGCTGGCTCACTCCTGTAGAAGTGAAAGGCTGCTGGGGCTGTTTCACCCGTACCTGGGACAAGGCAAGTGTCCCTAGTGCTAGGCTTGTGCCAGGCCCTGGGCTCCAACAGGAGAAGGTGGGGAGGTGACAGGGACACAGGCCATATGGGGGTGGCTGTCAGGGTAGTTCTGGGAGCAGCAGGTGAAGCCCAGAGGAGGAGGAGGGAGAGGAAGCGGAGGGGGAGAGGGAGGAGGAAGGGGGCTGGGGAGGAGGGGCTGGGGATGAGGGGGATGGGGCAGAGGATGAGGAGGGAGAGGAGGGAGAGGAGGGAGGAGGGGGAGGAGGAGAGAGGGATGCTTTCCCACAGCTGCCTCTCCGGGACCACTGCCCAAGGCCAGCCTCTGCACTTTTGTCCCTGAAGTGGGAGCTTGGCTCCAGGATGAGGTGGCGTCAGCGGCAGACTGGGGCCTGTCTTACTCTGGCTGGGGGACGGTGGGCTGGCCCTGCAGAGCTCAGCCCTGGGCTGAGTCACAGCACATCGCCCGGTGGGGGCCTCCGTGGCAGAAAGCAAACTCCAGGCGAGAAGGTCTGGGGGCGGGTGGGGACCATCTGTGGTAAAGTTAGCCCCAGCTGGGTGACGAGAGGGCGCAGACCCCGGGCCCAGCAGACCGTCGGAGGGCAGAAGGACCTGGAGGCTCTGGATTTAGGAACTAGACTGCTGCTTTCAGTTTCTTTTCTTGTCAAGGAGGCTGAGGATGGGGCTTCATGAAACCAACCAGGAAGAATGAAACACAGTGCTGGTCCGACACCCAGCTCGAGGGAGGGGGCCCGGAAGCTTCTGGAAGTCTGCTGCCGCTAAGCAGGGGTCACTCTAGCCCACGAGGCCAAGTTGGCAGAGGCAGGCGAGGTGACTTTGCAGCTCAAGTCACAGGCCAGGAGGGACTGGGCCTGGAGCCTGCAGCTGCCAGGCTGGAAAGGTCAGAGCTGGCTCTGCGTCTAGCTGTGCCAGTGAAAAGCCACAATTACGCAGGCTCGGGAGCCCAGGGATTAGCCCCACAAAGGAAGACCCGGCAGTTTAGGAGCCCGGGACCCTGAATGGTGAGAAGGCACTTGGGGGCGTTGGGAAACATTCTGGGTTCAGAGTCTGGTCAGGGACATAAAACCAAACGGAGATCAGCAGGAAGGGGAAGAGGCCTCCGGGGGCTTTCCCACCCCAGCTTCCCAGGACACCTGACCCAAGCTCCCGGATTTCATCCACACCTCCTGACAGACACGACCCCTGGGAGGAAGGGGCCCAGGCCTCCTGAAGCAGAGCCCCAGAGGCCTCTAAGGGCCAGTGAGTCTAGGATCAGGGGCGGAAGCTGCAAATGGGGCTTCCCTGCTCCCCACCCTTCTTTCCCTCCATCCCTGAGATTGCCCCACCCACCTCGCCCTGTGAGCCCAGCCCCCTGCCGGGCCCACCCTGCAAGGGCGTGGGATGTGCCAAGAGATGCTCCTTTCTGCCAGGCGTGGTGGCTCACACCTGTAGTCCCAGCACTTTGGGAGGCTGAGGCGGGCGGATCACGAGGTCAGGAGTTTGAGACCAACCTGACCAACATGGTGTAACCCCATCTCTACTAAAAATACAAAACAAAAATTAGCTGGGTGTGGTGGCATGCGCCTGTAATCCTAGCTACTCAGGAGGCTGAGGCAGGAGAATCGCTTGAACCTGGAAGGCAGAGGTTGTAGTGAGCAGATTGCGCCACTGCACTCCAGCCTGGGCAAAAGAATGAGACTCCATCTCAAACAACTAAAAAAATTAGCCAGGCATGTTGGTGCACACCTGTAATCCCAGCTACTCTAGCTACTCAGGAGGCTGAGGCAAGAGAATCGCTTGAACCCGGAAGGCAGAGATTGCACTGAGCTGAGATGGCAACAGAGTGAGACTCCATCTCAAAAACAAATGCTCTTATCCAGCAAGCAGGTGGGCGCTGTGGGCCCGTGCATCCCAAGGCCCCAGGCCTGAGCCCCCAGCTGTGGCCCCTGCCTGGGTTGAGGGGGTGGGTTTGTGAGGCTCAGGGAAGGCCACAGCTCGGACCCCACATGCCCCATATCTAACCCTCAATAAAGTGCTGCCGTGTCACCACAGCAGAGAGCATTCAGGTGACAGCAGATATCCATCCCAGTGCCCCCACTCACCCACAAGAGAAGCATCCCAGGCCCCAGGCTAGGAAATTGTAAATGTATAATCTGTCCGATGGCAAATAACTCTGAAGACTCAAGCAGTCACCCACTGACCTGTGGAGCACGGCTGCCACGTGCCTCTGGGCTTCCCTGTGGCTCCTTCACTCTCCGCAGATGCTACCAGGAGCTCTTCCCCAAAGTGCTGACTCAGCATCTCAGGCACACCCCGAGGTGTGACAAGCCTGGCCTGGCTCAGAAAGGGGGCAGCAGCCTCTTGAGACTCTTCCGCGAGCATTCCTGTCCCCAGTCTTCTCTGTGTGAACGCCAGTGTGGACAGACAGGGACAGAGGATGGAGCCCAGGCCAGCTGGGAGGGGTTGATGGGGACCACACGTGGCCCCTACCTCGCACTTCCCTCCCCACACCCACCCCCAGCATTAGTATCTCCACAGAGGGGAATGGGTTACAGGACAACCTGGCGCAGGGGTCACGGGGACCCTCAGGAGCCCCCATTATCCAGATGCCAGTACTGATGTCCTTTTACAAAAGGACCCCACTGTGACGCTGACGCCTGGTGAGAACCTTCAAAAGGAAGCTTCCCTTATTGGGCTGGCGATTTCCTGAGAGCCCAGCCATGGGCAGCGGGCGGGAGACCCGCTAGGTGCGCCCAGAGGCTAAAAAGGAACCGCGGATGTGCAGTGTGTAGTTTTGTTTGTTTTTATTTCTGTAACACAAGAGAGAGGAAGCGAAGGGCCAGGGCCCCGAGGCGTCCCCTGCACGGGCTCTAAAGCATTCGTCCATCCCCGGGTTTGTTTTGAAAGACAATTTTGGGGCAGCGCTCAAGGAAACTCTCCAGGCTGTCAATCCCGGCATCAACAGCTTAAAATAAAAATCTCCCGTCTGTTCACTGCTCCGAGAGGCTCCGAGAAACGCAAAACAAACCCCTCTGGAAAATGCCGCCCTGAGAACCAGAGCGAGGGCTTGAAAGATGCTTTCAACAAAGAATCTTCCAGGAATCCAGCCGGCTTTAGACGGCCGCTTCACAAAACCAAAAACACCAAACATTTCCAACCGGAGAACTGCCGGTTTTAACAAGAAAAAGGGGCTTCACCTAAAAGGGAAGAGTCACAAAATGCGAGGGGGGTTCTCCCTGACGCCCGCCTCTTCCTTTCTGAGCAGATCCGTCCATCTGTGGAGTGGAACCGCGGTCCTGGCGGGAGGACGCAGCGGCCGGTCTGGGTGGGCGCTCACTGTTTGCCCGCCTGTCTGCCCGGCTTCTTCTCCGGCTGGCCTCTGCCTGTGCCTGGGATCCCGCCTCGGCCCCGGCCACCAAACACACCTGTGGGACAGAGAGGGGGCTGCAGCTGAGCCAGGTGGGTGTGACCTTTGACGGGATCCCAGCACCCCGAAACGCTAGGCCAGGTCACCTAAGTCTCCAGCCTCAGCTTCGCTAGGCCAGGTCACCTAAGTCTCCAGCCTCAGCTTCCCTTTGTGACGTGGGGACTGAGGGTGTCTCTGTCTGCCCCTCGGGGCGGAGCATCTGAGCCAGGCAGGCACTCCAGGGCACCTCATTATGGGACTAGACCCAGCCCCCCAGGGCTGCAGGGTGGGGACAGGTGACACAGGGCACTAAGTCACACAGCAGAGTTGGGGCAGGCTTCCTAAAGGACAAAGTCAGAAGGGCTTCCTGGAGGAGGGGGAGGTGGGAGAGGGGTGGAGCAGAGACCAGGGCAGTAGGCCAGGCTGGGGGCTGCATGGGGGGGCCTCCCATGCTCCAGAACCACCCAGTCCCTCATCCACCTGCCAGGAGGAAAACAGGAAGAGGGGTTATTATGTATCTAGCCCCAGGCACAGGGAAGGGGAGGGGACTCCCCAGCAGGCCCGAGGCCACAGGGGCAGGAGACCATGAGCCCAAATGACATTTTCCATGAAGCCCCTGAGGTGGAAACACAAGGCCGGCCACTGGGGAGGTATGTGTGCGCAGGTGTCCAGCACCCCCACCCAGGGAGGTCCCGAGAGAAGAGGGCCCCGTGCACGCACTCACTGAGTGGGCGCTTCGGCAGCACCTGCAGTAATCTGAGCAGGCTGCAGGCAGGGGCCTGTCCCCACACCTGCCATGTGCCTGGTGCCCCAAATGCCACCCCCACCACGGGCCAGGCCTGGGTGCAGCCGGCTGGGTGGGCAGGGACCAAACACCGATCCCTCCTTCTCCCTTTCCCTCAGAGATCCCAGCTGTGACCCCCATCTAGGGAGCTATTTCGGAGAACGTCCTAGCTGGACTAACGCTTGAGGAAATCAAAGCTGGAGCTTCAAACAGCAGGAGAGCCAACGCCAGCAGGAGGAGCGGCCCTGCGGCCCACGTGCCGGGTGCCAGAGGCCAGCGCTACAGGCAGCACAGCTCCGGCCTCCACAGAGCCCCATCAGAGGCTCAGTCTCGGGCCGGGGAGGTCTGGGGACCGGAGGACTGACACCCACAGGAGCTGGAATCACCATCTCCTCTGCAGACCTCAACCCCGTGAAGGTGGGGTCAGGGGTCCAGATTCAGAGGATCCAAGAGGTTGAGGCTCTCACCAGCTAGAGACCACCAGGCCTTGTGGGGACAGAGCCCAGGGGCCAACGATGGCCCGGGCCCCCGACCTCCCCCTCCCCAGGCAGCACCAGCTGTGCCAGGGCACATGGCCTGGTGGGGGCCCCTGTGAGGCTGCTGTCTGCAACCCATGGCCCCATGGCTTCCTGCAGAGCAGCCAGAGAAATCGCCCCCCACTTCCCTAGGTAGGACCCGACCTACTCTCTCAACAACCTTGACCCCAAGTGCTGCGTAGGAGCCAGGCCTACGCAGAGGCCCCACCCACCCTCAGACCCCCAAAGCTCCCTGCCTGGAATACCGCCCCGCCCCTCCCTCGGGCTCACTCCTGACCCCCTCGTGAGCCTGCACTCAAAGCTGGCACCTGCGGCTTTCTGGGGACAGCCATGCTGTGCCTCCAGCCCCTGGGCTGGCACCTGAGCCCGGCACACAGGCGGTACCCACTGATGGAAGAAACAAAGCCCAGGCCCCCCGAGAACACAGAGCTGGAGAGAGAGGTGAGAGGGGCAGGGGCTACAGATGGCCCTTGGGCCTAACAGATGGCATTTTATGCCCAATTCATCATCTCTGGTGGGGGGCGGGCGACCTTGGCTTTGGATAGAGGCACGGTAGGGAGAGGGCCCCACGCCAGGCCCCAAGTAAATCTTTGCCAGTGGCTGGACAGGGAGGCACTGCCAGACCCTTTCTGCAGAGGGGAAACTGAGGCTGGGGGAGGTACAGTGAGAGGAGGGCTGAGTCCCGGGTCTCGAGTCTCCTGCGGCTGGGCCTTGGCTCACGGCCAAGGACCAGGAGGAGGCCTGGGAGGGTTGGGAGGCTCCAAGGCAGCACTTCGAGGGCACCAGCCAAAAAGGCCAACAAAGGAGGAATGCCTCGTGTGGCCGCCGTCCTGCCCCAGGTGTGTCCGCGGGGATGGGAGCCCCACCTCGGCCGGCACCGCCCATGCCGCGGCCCTTCTGCTGCTTCTGCTGCTGCAGGCCTCCACGGCCGCGGCCCTTGGCCACCACCTCCTCCTTGACCATGTCGATGATCTCGTCAGGGATGCGCAGGTACTTGATGGTGCTGCCGCGGATGTAGCACTCGGGCATCCGCCAGAACTTGTCCCCGTCCTGCAGAGAAGGGGGCGGGTTATTACCAGGCCATCTGGCCCAGTCCTGAGAGCAGGGTCTCAGATCTGCAGGAGGCCCTGCAGAGCTGGATGCAGAGGCCGGGGCAGCATCCACCCTACACAGGCCGCAGTCCCACCTGGCCTGCACACCGCACCACCCCAGCAAGCAGCACAGTCTCCGTCCCAGGACACAGCATGGAAACGGGTCCAGCCTCCAGGCAGGATCTCTCCTGACCCCAGGCAATCCTTCACCCAGGAGCAAGGGCGGGTGCGGTAGGCGCAGCCCCCAGTGTGGGTCCACAAGGAAGACTGGCTCCTATCCTCTGCCCGTGGGCCTAGCTCAGGAGTGGGTGACTGGGGCTTCCTCTGGTTGGGGCTGGGGTTCTTTACCTGCAACCCAAAGCCCAGAGCAAGTGGGGGCTTCCCTGTGCACCAGACACAGCAGAAGCCCAGCTACTCCTCCTCCTGCCCCGGCCCACCTCCTCTCTGGAAGCCTCTCTATGTGCCCTGACTCATTCATTCATTCAAGCAGCAGCTCCGGACAGGGACATGCTAAGGCTGGGTGTGGTGGGTGAAGAAGGGTGGGGGATGGGGAACCTGGGTCCTGCCAGGGTGGCTCAAGGGCAGTTCCCAGCAATGCCAGTTTCAGGAGAGCTGACTGAGGCTGGAGAAACGGGGGCCTTGCAAAGTCACAGACTCACGCCGCAACGCCGCCCCAAGGCCCCCACCGGGACAAATCAAGGGCTTAAGCAGGGGCCAGAGCCCCTCCTACCATATCAGTTCCCCAGCCCTGCCCCACTGTCCAGGTTCCTGGACAGATCCATGCGGGATGACTGGATGGCCTTCTCCCCCGATGCCCCTAGAAGTCAGATCACAGTATCTTCCTGCTTGGAACCCACTCAGGGCCCCTCTGGCCTGGGGGCAAGGTCTAAGAGCCTCAGCAAGGCTATCAAGGGCCCCGCCCTGGCTGTCCTCCTCTCCCAGCCCCTGATGACACTCCCTCCAAATGGAACTTTCTGTTTCTGGAACACCTGCCATGGGCCTGCCCCCAGAACTTTGCATGCAGCGTTCCTGCTTCTCCTCATCTGGCCAACTCTGGCCCCCAAAAGGCCTCACCTACCCGAATCCCCAAGTCCTCCCATCAGACATTCTCCTCCCTGCCTGAGTGGGTCTGGCCTGGCCCAGCCCCGGGCGGGGATGAACAGACCCTTTCCGGTGCTCACTCTTCCAGGAACCCCTCAAGGGCTCGTGGGACAGAAACACTATGGTTCTGTAGGAGCTCAGGGCCCGGTCAGGCAGCTCAGCACCCAGCTCTCTCCAGCAGGGCCCAGAGGCTTCCTTGTGCAGAAACCTGGACAGGGCCTGAGCTCGCTACAGGGAGGCCCCTGCCTCCTGCCCGCAACGCTCCTGAGGTCTCAGCCCAGCGTCTCTGCATCCGGCGGCCTGCCTCTGAGGGAGGGAGGGGCCCACTTAGATAGGGATGATGTGAGTTCCCATCACCTTTCCTCCCAGCGCCCAGCCACAGATGCAGGCTGCCCAGGGAAAGCCACGTGTCCACTGGAAGCTGGTGGCAGAGGCCGGACCAACCCCTGGAGACCTCGAAGTCTCTGAATGAATGGGCTTCTCTTCTCATGTCTAAGACCTAGAGGTGTCCACAAAATTGCACGTGCTCACGCACATGACACACCCAATGATTCCAGCCAGAAGTGGACACGGCGCCACTGGCAGCAGGTGGGAGGCACTGGGTTCTGCACCGAGCACCGTCTGACACGGCCAGACTGGACCCACCCAGACACCCTCCCACAGGCTGAGGCATGAAACCCAGCAAGCAGCCTCAGGAGCCTCTATCGCTGCTGCACAGCGACCCCACCACCTGCCCCCACCCCGCCAGCCCTGTGCTGATGAGAGGCCCAGTCCCGGTGGGGATGGGGGTCAGGGCAAGACAAGGCCACTTCAGGAAGGAGCGCCTCCCTCCTCAAGCCCTGTGGTCCCATCAAGGCTACCTCAGGCAGGCACTGCCAGCTCCCCAACAGTTTCCTCCCTATACCACGGGGGGCTGTCACCCACAGGGAGACCAGACAGATGGGGTCAGGGAAGGCTGGCGGGAGGCAGCCAAGGGAGCCGCTGCCTTCAGCGCCATCCCCGACCTTCTCCCCAGTGCTCTGTGGGTCACCCCAGGGGCCAGAAGGCCTGTGACACCAGAGGAAGCCACCTTCCAGCCCCGGCCGGCTCTGCAGGGCTCCTAGCCAGGCGCTTCCAGCCTCGGGCTCTGGAGGGCGGCTCCTGCCCACAGGCAACATCCAGGCTGGACTAAAGGCAGCAGAGTCCAGGGGGTCGGGGTGGCTGCCCTGACCTGAACCACAGGAAGTCCCAAGGCCTAGGTCCTTCCAGGTCAGGGTGGCACCAACACACAGCAGGAAAGGCCCGGTGACGGGCAGCCTCCCACAGGGTCAAAGTCCAGGGTGAGCTGGGGGCCTGGAGGCCTGGCCCGCCCTGCCTGCCCTGCCCTGTCCCTCCCACTCCCCACTGGCCCTGCAGGATGAGCAGGCCTAGGTGGCCTCCCCACTGACTCCTCCCATGAGGCCCAGGGAGGGAGGATGCTGAGTGTGCACCCCCGCCCCATCCCAGCCCCCGATGGTGGGTGCAGCACTCACCCTGGACGTGCAGATGACCTCTCGCAGGTTAATGTTCATCCAGTTGTCGCAGCTCACCAGGTGCCCATTGTACGTCTCCCCATTTTTCAGCTCCACCAACTGGAAGAGAGACAGGCCAGAGGTCAGCTGTGGCCCTGGAGCCCTAAGCCACGGGTCCCCTAGGAGGTACACCTCTGCCCCTTGAGACGGGCCACCACCTCCAGGCCTCAGCCCACGGCTCCCAGACCCCCAAATGGCCTTCCTTACAGACGACAGGCTCTGCCTCCTTTGATGATGCCAACCTTTGTGCAATTAAAAATGATACTGGGCCAGGTGCGGTGGCTCACGCCTGTAATGCCAGAACTTTGGGAGGCCGAGGTGGGCGGATCACCTGAGGTCAGGAGTTTAAGACCAGCCTGACCAACATGGACAAATCCCGTCTCTACTAAAAATTAGCCAGGTGTGGTGGTACGTGCGTGTAGTCCCAGCTACTCAGGAGCCTGAGGCAGAAGAATTGTTTGAACCCAGGAGGCAGAGGTTGCAATGAGCTGAGGTTGCGTCACTGCACAACAAAGAAACAGAGAAATATTTAAAGGAATGAGTGAGACGACAGTGACAGAGACCACTGATCCAGGGTGGTCACCAGATGTTTGGGCTTTGGTGTTCTGGAAACGCTGCTTTTCACTGCTGTAATTACTCATCTATTTTGGTATGTTTTGAGAAGAAAGGTAAGTAGCACATCTTCTGAAGATATGCTGCTGTTGGGAAAAGGCTGAGATTGTTTTGGTGTTTTTTGAGACAGAGTCTTGCTCTGTTGCCCAGGCTGGAGTGCGGTGTCGTGATCAAGCTTACTGCAGCCTTGACCTCCTGGGCTCAGGCATTCTCCCACCTCAGCTTCTCTAGTGGCTGAGACTACAGATGTGCACTACCACGCATGGTTAATTCTTTTCCTTTTGGTGGGGGATGGGGGTCTCACTGTTGTCCAGACTGGTCCCAGACTCCTGGGCTCAGGTGATCCTCCTGTCTTGGCCTCCCAGAGTGCTGGGATTACCATCTTGAGCCACCACGCACTCCGCCAATGGTTTTTTTTTTTTGAGACAGAATCTCACTCTTGTTGCCAGGCTGGAGTGCAATGGTGTGATTTCAGCTCACTGCCACCTCCGCCTCCCTGGTTCAAACGATTCTCCTGCCTCAGCCTCCCAAGTAGCTAGAATTGCAGGCACCTGCTACCACACCCGGCTATTTTTTTTTTATTTTTAATAGAGACAGGGGTTTCACCACGTTGGCCAGGCTGGTCTCGAACTCCTGACCTCAGGTGATCCACCCGCCTCGGCCTCCCACCAAGGCTGAGATTTTTAAACAATTCAACTTGGGCATCTGCCTAAGAGAAATGAACACAGGCAACCATACAAAAATGTGTGCATGGGCCGGGCACTGTGGCTCACGCCTGTAATCCCAGCACTTCGGGAGGCTGAGGCAGGCGGATCAGGAGGTCGAGAGAGCGAAACCATCCTGGCCATCATGGTGAAACCCTGCCTCTACTAAAAATATAAAAATTAGCTGGGTATGGTGGCGCATGCCTATAATCCCAGCTACTCAGGAGGCTGACACGGGAGAATCCCTTGAACCCGGGATGGCCTTCGATTGCGGTGAGCTGAGATTGCACCACTGCACTCCAGCCTGGCGACAGAGCGAATGTGTTCGTGAACACTCACAGTGACGATATTCGCAACAGTCAAAAAGGGGAAAGCGCCCAGATGCCTATCAGCAGCCGAACACATCAACGTCTGCTCCTCGGAGTATCCTCTGGCTGTAAGGAAGGAGGCACGGACACAGGCCACGGGGTGGGTGAACCTCAAACACATGGTGCTGGGTGGAAGCCACCAGGCTGGAAAGGCCTCAGGCTCTGCTACGTTCACACGAATGGGAAACACCCAGAATAGGCCAAGCCGCAGAGATGGCAGCTGCCTCATGCTCATCAGGGGTGGGACTGGGGCATGGGAAATGACTGCTAGCGGGAACAGGGTCTCCTCTGGGGGAGATGGGAATGTTCCGGACTAGACAGAGGTGGTGAATACTCAACGCTGTGACTGCACCAAATGCCACTAAATTGTGCACTTTAACTGAAGTGTATAGTATAATTATTATCATCATCATTTCTTGGAGACAGGGTCTCACAGTCGCCCAGGCTGGAGTGCAGAGGCGTGCGCTGGGCTCACTGCAGCCTCAAACGCCCCAGGCTCAGGTGATCCTCCTGCCTCAGACTTCCAAGTAACTGAGACTACAGGCGCACACCACTACACCCAGGTAATTTTTTTTTTTAGACACAGTCTCACGCTGTCACCCAGGCTGGAGTGCAGTGGCGTGATCTCAGCTCACTGCAACCTCCACCTCCCAAGTTTAAGCCATTCTCCTGTCTCAGCCTCCCGAGTAGCTGGGATTACAGGCACGCACCACCACGCCTAACTAATTTTTGTATTTTTGGTAGAGATGGGGTTTCACCATCTTGGCCAGGCTCATCTCGAACTCCTGACCTCAGGTGATCCACCTGCCTCGGCCTCACAAAGTGCTGGGATTACAGGCATGAGCCACTGCACCCAGCCCTATACACAGCTAATTTTTATACTGTATAGACAGATGTGGTTTCTCCATGTTGCCCAGGCTGGTCTCCAAACCCCTGAGCTCAAGCCATCCTCTAGCCTCAGCCTCTCAAAGTACGGAATTATAGGTGTGAGCCATCACGCCCAGCCTGATGTTCTTTTTATTTTTTTAAGAGACAGGGTCTTGCTGTATTGCCCAGGTTGGACTCCTGGGCTCAAGCGATCCTTCCACCTCATTAATTTTTTTTTCTTTTTTTAGCGACAAGGTCTCACTCTGTCACCCAGGCTGGAGCGCAGTGGTGTGATCATAGCTTACTGCAGCCTCAAACTCCTGGGACCAATCAATCCTCTTTCCTCAGTCTCCTGAGTAGCTGTGACTACAGGCACATACCACCTCGTCTGGCTAAATTTTAAGTGTGTGTGTGTGTGTGTGTGTGTGTTTGAGACAGAGTCTTGCTCTGTGGCCAGGCTGGAATGCAGTGGTGCAATTTCAGCTCACTGCAACCTCCGCCTCCTGGGTTCAAGCAATTCTCCTGCCGCAGCCTCCCGAATAACTGGGATTACAGGCATGCGCCACCATGCCCGGCTAATTTTTGTATTTTTAGTAGAGACAGGGTTTCACCATGTTGGCCAGGATGGTTTCCATCTCTTGCCTTTGTGCTCTTCCCGCCTCGGCCTCTCAAAGTGCTGGGATTACAGGCGTGAGTCACTGCCGTTGGCCCATTAGATTTTTAATAAGTATGTATATATTACCATTATAAGCAGCAGCAAAGACAGGGGTGTGGACACACCTGGGAAGAGAGAAGGGAAGGAGCTGCCGTGCTGGTGGACAGGCAGGAAGCCGTCTGCTCAGCCACTGTCCCTGTGCTGAGGTTGGCCCCCTCTCCACCACAGGTTGTCCCAGACCAGTGAGTACTCACCATGGGGTGATTCTGAGCTGTCTTCAGCAGTGACAAGGGAAGCTGAAAGGCAAATAAAGCCACATGATTTGTCTGACCAGCGACTGGGAGCTCTGGTCTCGAGTCCCCCCAACGACACGGATGGGGCGCTGCTGGGGGGACAGGAGTGTGTGTCAATCACTCCCTGCCGGAAACGCCATTTCCTTACTCTGCCCAGCGCAGAACACACACCTGCCGTTGGATTAGGAAGAAAACTCTCACACACTCTCCCTCCTCCCACAGGTGGCCACCACCTGCTCTTGGTGCTGAACACTCTGGTCAATTTTATTTTTTGAGACCGAGTTTCGCTCTGGTTGCCCAGGCCGAAGTGTGATGGCACAATCTCAGCTCACCGCAACCTCCGCCTTCTGGGTTCAAGCAAGTCTCCTGCCTCAGCCTCCCGCCTGAGCTTCCCAGGTAGCTAGGATTACAGGCACCCACCACCACACCTAGCTATTTTGTATTTTTAGTAGAGATGGGGTTTCGCCATGTTGGTCAGGCTGGTCTCAAACTCCTGACCTCAGGTGATCGGCCCGCCTCGGCCTCCCAAAGTGCTGGGATTACAGGCGTGAGCCACCGTGCCTGGTCAATTCTTTTTTTTTTTTGAGACAGAGTCTTGCTCTGTTGCCCAGGCTGGAGTGCAGTGGCACGATCACAGCTCACTGCAACCTCCACCTCCCTGGTTCAAGCAATTCTTCTGCGTCAGCCTCCCAAGCAGCTGGGACTACAGGCATGTGTCACCACACCCAGCTAATTTTTCTATTTTTAGAAGAGGCAGGGTTTTACCATGATGGCCAAGCTAGTCTCAAACTCCTGGCCTCAGGTGGTCCACCCACCTCAGCTTCCCAAAGTGCTGGCATTATAGGCGTGAACCACGCGCCTGGCCTGCTGCCTGTATTTTAAGCTCAAACAGGTATCTCTGAGAGGCATCCACGTTGATGAGGTTACTGTGAGTATTGAGCCGAGGACACTACACCTTGGAGACTGAGGAACTTGCCCAGTACTGTGGACGGGGAGGAAGCAGCCGGCCGGGCCCTTTCTGTCTGAAGCAAGCATGACCCCATGCCTTGCAGGGCGGCCCCAGTTCGCCCAAGGCGGACACCGCCGTGCCCCACTGCAGGGCGGCCCCAGTTCGCCCAAGACGGACACCGCCATGCCCCACTGCAGGGCGGCCCCAGTTCGCCCAAGGCGGACAGTGCCGTGCCCCACTACAGGTCAGCCCCATCTGAGAAGGCCGCATCTGAGCTGGTTTTATTTTTATTTTTTTTAGATGCAATCTCGCTCTAAAAATACAAAACTCAGCATGCGCCTGTAGTTCCAGCTACTCCACGGTGCTGACGCAGGAGGATCGCTTGAGCCTGGGAGGCGAGCCTGCTGCCCAGGCCGGAGTGCAGTGGCGCGATCTTGGCTCCCTGAAACCTCCACCTCCCAGGTTCAAGTGATCCTCCTGGCTCATCCTCCCAAGTAGCTGAGATTACAAGGGTGCGCCACCATGTCTGGCTAATTTTTGTTTTTCTTTGAGATGGAGCTTCCCTCTTGTTGCCCAGGCTAGAGTACAATGGCTCGATCTCGGCTCACAGTAACCTCTGTCTCCCGGGTTCAAGCCATTCTCCTGCCTCAGCCTCCCGAGTAGCTGGGATTACAGGCTGGTGCCGAACTCCTGACCTCAGGTGATCTACCCGCCTCTGTCTCCCAAAGTGCTGAGATTACAGGCTTGAGCCAACATGCCCGGCCAAATTTTTGTATTTTTTTTTTTTTGAGACAGAGTCTTACTCTGTCGCCAGGCTGGAATGCAGTGGCGCGATCTCGGCTCACTGAAACCTCCGCCTCCCGGGTTCAAGCGATTCTCCTGCCTCAGCCTCAGCTGGGACTACAGGCGCATGCCACCATGCCCAGCTAATTTTTGTGTTTTTAGTAGAGATGGAGTTTCACCATGTGGGCCAGGATGGTCTTGATCTCTTGACCTTGTGATCCGCCCGCATCGGCCTCCCAAAGTGCTGGGATTACAGGCATGAGCCACCATGTCCAGGAATTTTTGTATTTTTTTAAGGGTTTCATTATGTTGGCCAGGTTGGTCTTGAAGTTCTGACCTCAAGTGATCCTCTCACTCTGGCCTCCTAGAGTGCTGGGATAACAGCAGGAGGCACTGCAACCAGTGTGAACTGAGTTTTCAAAAACAGGAAGTCACCAGGTAAGGTGAACTTTCAAGTTGTCTTTTTTTTTTTGGTGGCGACAGGGTTTTGCTATATTGCCCAGGCTGGCCTTGAACTCTTGGCCTCAGGCAGTCCTCCCATCTCAAGCTCCCAAGTAACTGGAACTATAGGTATGCGCCACCATGCCTGGTTTCAAGATGTTTTTTCCATCATTACTGAATGTCTTTATTATGTCAAATATGTAGTATTTCTATTACTGGGGGGGAAATCGACACTCATTTTGGAAACAAAAAACTCAACCCGTACACTGGGGGCTGCCTCAGGGCTGTGCCTGGGTGGGGGGTCCTATAACATGTCTGTTCTAGTACCGCTATAAGGAAGGTCCCAGCACCAAGGAGCCCTCCCTGATGACAAGATAGTGCCTCAAGGGACAGAGGATTCACCCTGCCTTGTCCTGGTGACTCTGGAATTCCAGGTGGCCCTGACCCAGAAGCCTTTGCTGGGAGGCCCGCCCCAGCCACCACCGTGATCCACAGGGTGGCTGCTTCTCCAGGGAGTGGGAACTTGAAGGCCTCTCCCTATGGAGGCCGGAAATGGCCTTCAACCCCGGCGGGGTGGCTCCCCCATGAAAGGAAGGGGTTGGGGAGGGAATCCTACATCCCACAGCCCTTTCCTGAGAAGAGCGGCCCAGGGGAGGTCGGTGCCAGCAGGAAGCCAGGCCCAAGCCCACTTCCTGCACCGGCTTCCTGGAAGAGCCAGATAAGGGGGAAGAAGGGGCCACGTGGCCCTGGGGCGGCTGCTCGGAGAGGCAGGGAGGAGGGCTGTGGGCGGCTGGGCGTGCGTCTGACTGGGTGGCACCAGCTACAGAGAAAATACGGGAGCCACAGATTGGCACATGGGGCCCATGCCCAGGTGGCCCTTTACTGTGAAGAAGCTGTGGATTTTCCTCGGCAAGCCTGTTTTCTTTCTCCAGCCCGCAACAGGAATGGGACCTGGGATCTCTTCCTGGCTCACTGGGAAAGGGGCAGGGGTCAGGCTAGCCCTTAAAGGCCCTCCTCTCACTCTCAGCGCCCACAGCAGAAGGGACCTGCGCAGGGACAGAGGCAGATGCCCTCCTGTCAGCAGGTGGCCCGCAGACACACCTTCCATGCCAGTGACAGCCCCTCTCGGGCCACCACCTGGTCCCAGCTACTGACAGGACAGCCCGGAAGGACCCACAGCCTCCTTGGCTGTCACCCGAGTCCGCTGTCCAAAAAGCAGGAGAAAGAACATCTAAGACACAAATAGGGCTGGAGCATGGGCACCGTGACTCTTGCCTGTAATCACAGCACTTGGGGAGGCCGAGGCGGGTGGATCACAAGGTCAAGAGATCGAGACCATCCTGGACAACATGGTGAAACCCCATCTCTAATAAAAATACAAAAATTAGCTGGGTGTGGTGGTGTGCGCCTGTAGTCCCAGCTCCTCAAGAGGCTGAAGCAGGAGAATCGCTTGAACCCAGGAGGCGGAGGCTGCAGTGAGCGGAGATCGAGCCACTGCACTCCAGCCCGGCGACACAGTGAGACGGCGACATAGTGAGACGCCGTCTCGAACAAAACAAAACAAATAAGATTGGCACAGAACTGCTTACAATGCTCCCCAGGTGGCTGCAGAGCCTGGCTGAGAGGCTCTGCCACACCGGCTGCCACGCCCATCCCTGCCACCTGACCTTTGCTCCTGCTGCTGCCTCTGCCTGGGGTGACCTTCCCCAGACCCTCCTGTGGCTGCTGAAACGTCATGCCTTCGGCCAGGCACTTAATGGCCACCCTCTGCGGCATGGGTATTTGTTTCCATCATAGGATGCAGCCAGTCTTTAATTACCTTGTTTATTACCTGAGTCCCTTGCTAGACTGGAACACTCAAAGTGGGTGTGGACTTTGTCCAGCACCAAGCACAGGGCCAGGCACAGGAAAGGGACTCGGTAAATATTTGCTGAATAAATACACAAGAGAAACGCACATACCACCCAGGGAGGCACACAGGACAGGCAGAACACTCGACCCACCCCACAGGGAAGGGAAGGAGGGGCACAGATGGGACAAGTAACTCCCAGACACGGAGCTGCCTGACTCCCAGGCCCTCCACAGCTGCCGTGGCCTGGAGGCGTGACCACACGTCTTGATTCCTCCTCCATCTTCACCTCCAACCCTGTTGGAGAATGAGGTCAGAGGAAGGGGTGGATCCTCAAAAACTTACAAGAAGAAACATCAAAGGGCCAAGTGAGGCTGGGCACAGTGGCTTGCGGCTGTCATCACAGGACTTTGGGAGGCTGAGGTGGGAGGCTCACTTGAGCCGGTGAGGTTGAAGCTGCAGTGATTGTGCCACTGCACTCCAGCCTGAGATCTTAGCTCAAAAGAAAAAAAGAAAAAAAAAGTTGGCAGAGCACAGTGGCTCACACCTGCAATCCCAACACTTTGGGAGGCTGAGGCAGGCAGATCACCTGAGGTCAGGGGTTCAAGACTAGCCTGGCCAACATGGTGAAACCCCCTCTCTACTGAAAATACAAACATTATCCAGGTGTGGTAGCGCGTGTCTGTAATCTCAGCTCCTTGGGAGGTTGAGGCAGGAGAATCGCTCTCTCAGAGAGGTGGAGGTTGCAGTGAGCCGAGATTGGGCCACTGTACTTCAGCCTGGGCAACAGAGTGAGACTGTCTCAGAAAATAAATAAAATGAAATAGAAAAGGAAACAAGTGCCAAGTGTGATGGGAGCGGCCCCATCACCTGGCTCAGGGACGATCACAAGAAAATTCAGAAAAGAGAATTCCTTTCTCTGGGCTTTCTTGAACATCTGGAGTCTGGTTCTCAGGCATAGACCCATGAGGACTAAACCCAGTGGCTCCTAATTCCGGAAGCTTTCCAGGACGGCCCTCCCCGGCTGCTAACCCAGGTCACTCCTTCTAGCCCTGCCCTGACCACAGGGAACTGGACGTGTGTATCCCGTGATGCCTTGTCCATTTTTTTTCCCCCCCGAGACGGAGTTTCACTCTTATTGCCCAGGCTGGAGTGCAATGGCACAATCTTGGCTCACTGCAACCTCCACCTCCTGGGTTTAAGTGATTCTCCTGCCTCGGCCTCCCAAGTAGCTTGGATTACATGCATGCGCCACCACTCCCGGCTAATTTTGTATTTTTAGTAGAGACAGAGTGTCTCCATCTTGGTAAGGCTGGTCTCAAACTCCCGCCCTCAGGTGATCCACCCGCATCGGCCTCCCAAAGTGCTGAGATTACAGGCGTGAGCCCTTCACCTGGCCCGCCTTGTCCATTCTTGGCCACTCCGCCAGGAAACGCCTGGATAGCCAGGACTTGGGGACTTTGGATGTTCAGAAGGTGGGGACAGGCTGAATGAATGAGTTCATACTTTGCCCACGCACCGTTCTATACAGTGGGAATATAGAGGGAAGAAAAATGAAGATGCTGCTTCCACAAAACTTATCACAGGATGGATCCTTCCAACTCTGCCCTCTAGGAACACAGCAGAAAGGGCTGGGCTCCCTTCTCTGAATTGTTGCACTTGAAGCCACCTTTGCAAAAATTGTAACTGAGGAAATTATGACAGCAAAAAAGAGATCAGACCGAAACAACTCCATCTTGCTCGTAACCTTTAAGCTGTCCTTGCTCTTTCCTGGGCAGAGGCCAAACTAACCTTGGGAAGAAATTTAGTCTATCGTTTGACTCTGAAACAAGATTGGTAATAGCTCTTTCCCGAAACAACCCTCTTCTTGCCTGGGGACCAGTCGGCCTTTGGAGGACTAACAAGCTACAAGATTAGAAATTAGCGTTTAGGGGTTACGAAGCCTCTGGCTCAAGAGTCTGAACCTCCCCAAATTGGTCCTGGGGATAACATCACTATTATAATATCTAAGATCAGTGATTGAGGTATTTTTGCAGACCCTGTACTGGATGGATCAGCTGACACCACCCAGACCAGTAATCTGGCTCAAACAGTCCCGCAATCCCACCCACGAACAGAATCCCACCCAGGAACAGAAGACAGCAAGAAAATCTCACTTCTACCTCCCCCATGACTCCATCTCCAACCTCAGGAAGCTCCAGCCAATCAGCAACTCCCACTTCCCTACCCACCAAATCATCTTTAAAAACTCGGATCCCCTAGGCCGGGTACGGTGGCTTACCCTGTAATTCGGGAGGCTGAGGCGGGTGGATCACCTGAGTTCAGGAGTTCCAGACCAGCCTGGCCAACATGGTGAAACCCAGTCTCTACTAAAAATACAAAAAAATTAGCCAGACATGGTGTGGCTGGCGCCTGTAATCCCAGCTACTCAGGAGGCTCAGGCAGGAGAAATGCTTGAACTCAGGAGGCAGAGGTTGCAGTGAGCCAAGATCGTGCCACTGCACTCCAGCCTGGGCAACAAGAGTGAAACTCCGTCTCCAAAAGAAACTCCAGTCTCCTGCAGAGCTGGCTCTGTGTGAATTGCTTTCTCCATTGCAATTCCCATCTTGATAAATCGGCTCTGTCTAGGAAGCAGGCCAGGTGCACTCATTGGGTGGTTACACACTGACCCCAGGATTTAGGGAGCACTCTCTCACTAATCCTCAGCTCTGATGCAGCCACCCCTGTGGGTCCCTCCTGGTTACTAAATCTCTCAGTGTCTCACAGAGTCTGGAAGTCACATCCGCAACAAAGGCGTAGATTTCTCTCCCTGAAAAAAGAAGCCCCAGATGCTGATGGGCCAAGAAATTCCCAGCTCCGACTTCGTTTTCCGATCTGCACATTGAGGACACGGGCACTTTCTGGCCCAGATCCAGAACTTCCAGAATCACAAACATCTGGCCCTGCAGAGACCTGGGCCTCAGTTTTTCCTTGTTTATTGGGAGGATGCACTTTATCCACCCCTGGCTCAAAATGCCCCCTTCCCCTGGAATGACATGCTATGTGACCCAAGGAGAAAGACCACACCCCAGCACCAGGCCTGCTTTTCAGCCAGAAAACAAGAGGCCTAGGAGGCTGTGCTGCTAACATTTTATGCATCTTGCAAGCTCTGTAATTCCTAAAGCTCAGTTTCACAACTCAGACTGGCCTCCTACTTCCCAGCACTCTTAATTTTCCATCTGGGAGGTCAAAGCGGGCCCGAAGCGTTCGGGGCCCCTTCCCTGACCAAAAACTCGCTGCTGCATTTGGCGGGCCCCCTCAACTTTTTTTGACCTCAGTTTCCCCACCTGCAAAATGGGAAAAACTAAGGCGAGCCCGCTGTACTATGGATACAAGTCCGTGCAACCCTAAATCTCAGACACAGACGTCCTAGAGCCATCTGCAGTCTCCGGCCTCAGTTTCCCAGCCTCGTGCCAGGGGACGGGACTCGAGGCTCGGACTGTACGTTCACCCCACGCCAACCCAATCCTCAGCGCCCGCCCGGAGAGACCCCGCCGTTGCCCTGCCCTCACCATGGTGCCGGCGGGGACCGGGCTCGCCGGCCACTTCCGCCACCGCCGCTGCACACGCTCCCGGCGGTCGTCGCAGCGCCGCGCGCCACTAGGCTGAAAGAAAGTGGCAGACACGCGAGCCAGTCAGCACCGGGCTCGAAGGGCGGCCAACCAATCCACGCGGAGCACGGCGGGCCCACTGGGCGAAAGGGGCGGGCAGGCCGTGTTCCCGCCGGAGGAACGGGGGGAAAAGAGCCGTAAAGTGTCGCGGCTTGTAATGCAAAAGGGGGCGGAGCAACGCGCTAAGGCGCGGAGTGCACTGTGGGTAAGCGCATGCGCAGGTGAAACCGTCGGTCTCCTGGGCTCCACGCTGTGGGCAAAGCCGGTTAATGCCTTTCGTTTGCAGTCGAGAGAGAAATCGAGGTCTTGTGGTGATTGGGACGTGCCTGAGGTCGCCCTTCGGACTCCTAGTTTTCTAATTCTGTAATTATCCAGGGAACATCATTTAGTAGGTTGGAATCCTGACCACGCCCCTCGGAGCCTCAGTTTGCTCCCTGTAAAATGGGTTATAATAGTAGTGTCTGCTCTAAAAGGTTGCTTGCTATGAGGATGAAATGAGTGAAACTATGTAAAGCACTTAAAACAACGTCTGGCGACCGGGCGCGGTGGCTCACGCCTGTAATCCCAGCACTTTGGGAGACCGAGCTAAACGGATCACCTGAGGTCAGGAGTTCGAGACCAACCTGACCAAGATGGAGAAGCCCCTTCTCTACTAAAAATACAAAATTAGCCGGTCGTGGTGGCGCAGGCCTGTAATCCCAGCTACTCGGGAGGCTGAGGCCGGAGAATCTCTTGAACCCAGGAGGCAGAGGATCACGCCATTGCACTCCAGCCTGAGCAACAAGTGAAACTGTCTCAAAACAAACAAAAACAGCCTCTGGCACATATTAAGTACTTAACAATATACTCTGTGCCTGCTTCTGCTCACAGTAATGAACAAAACACAAAATTCGTGGAGATACATAGTAAACAAAGTAAATAGGCAAATGCTGTTAGTTTCCTGGGGCCTGCTGTAACAAATGCCCGCAAACTGAGAGGTTTAAAACAACAGAGCGTGATTTTCTCACAGTTCAGGAGACCAGAATGCTGACATGAGGTTGTCAGCGGAGTTGCCTCCCTCTGGAGGGTCTGTGGGTCCTGTGCCTCTCTCCTGGGTTCTGCTGGCTGCTGCTAGTCCTTGGAGTTTCTTGACTTATACATGGAGCCTTCCACTTTCTGTCTGCCCCCGTCTTCACTTGCCCTGTTCTGTGTGTCTCTCACTCTCAAATGTTTCCTTCCTTTTTTTTTTTTTTTTTTTTTTTGGACAGACAGGGTCTCCATATGTTGTTGAGGCTAGTCTCAGACTCCCGGGGTCAGGCGATCCTCCCTCCTCTCTCCTTCCCAAAGTGCTGGGATTACAGGTGTCAGCCACTGAGCTCAGCGTTCCTTTTTCTTTTTCCTTCTTTCTTTTCTTTTGAGACAGAGTTTTGTTCTTGTTGTGCAATGGCGTGATCTTGGCTCATTGCAACCTCCACCTCCCGGGTTCAAGCCATTCTCCTGCCTCAGCCTCCCGAGTAGCTGGGATTATAGGCATGTGACGCCATGCCCGGCTAATTTTTTGTATTTTCAGTAGAGACCGGGTTTCTCCACGTTGGCCAGGCTGGTCTCGAACTCCCAACCTCAGGTGATCCGCCTGCCTCGGCATCCCAAAGTGCTGGGATTACAGGCATGAGTCACGACACCCGGTCTAGTCATTCCTTTTTCTTACAAGCACACCCCTTTCTCTTATTAAACCCACGCTAAATTGAGGATAATGCCATCTCAGGATCCTTAATTACATCTGCAAAGACCCTATTCTTTTTTGTTTTTTGTTTTTTGTTTGAGATGGAGTCATTCTGTCACCCAGGCTGCAGTGCAGTGGCACGATCTTGGCCCACTGCAACCCCTCTTCCAGCTTCAAGGGATTCTCCTGCCTCAGCCACCCAAGTAGCTAGGATTACAGGCACATGCCACAATGCCCAGCTAATTTTTCTATTTTTAGAAGAGACGGAATTTCACCATGTTGGCCAGACCGCCTCGAACTACTGACCTCAGGTGATCCACCCACCTCAGCTTTGCAAAGTGCTGGGATTACAGGCGTGAGTCACCACGCCCAGCCCCATATTTTAATGACTGATGCTATTTATTGACATTATTCATAATATCAAGACTGAAAGAAACCCAATGCGACTGCATAATGGAGTAATACAGCTATAAAAAGGAATGAAGACAGTCTTCATATACTAAAATTGAATGGTGTCTGGATATATTAAGTGGAAAAAAAACCAAGGTAGAGAACAAGTTTTACAGTATGACATTTTTTGTGTGCAAAAAAAGAAATACACGCATGTGTATGTGTATACGTATTTGCATATATACATATATATATAACCACACCAAGCATGTGGACTCAATTTTTTTCTTTTTTTGACGGAGTCTTGCTCTGTTGCCCAGGCTGGAGTGCAATGGTGCGATCTTAGCTCACTGCAACCTCTGCCTCCCGGGTTCAAGCTATTTCCCTGCATCAGCCTCCTGAGTAGCTGGGACTACAGGTGCGTCCCACCACGCCCAGCTAAATTTTTTTTTGTATTTTAGTAGAGACAGGGTTTTACCATGTTGGCCAGGATGGTCTCGATCTCCTGACCTCATGATCTACCCATGTCGGGCATAAAGAAACATAAAGACTGGGTAAGGTGGCCCACGCCTGTAACCGAAGCACTTTGGGAGACTGAGGTGGGCAGATCACCTGAGGTGAGGAGTTTGAGACCAGCCTGGCCCACATGGTGAAACCCCGTCTCTACTAAAAATACAAAAATTAGCCGGGCGTAGTGGCACATGCCTGTAATCCCAGCTACTCAGGAGGCTGAGGCAGGAGAATCACTTAAACCCAGGAGGCAGAGTTTGCAGTGAGCCGAGATCGCACCACTGCACTCCAGACTGGGCAACAGAATGAGACTCCATCTCAAAAAAAGAAAGAAAGAAACAGGGTCTATGGGGTGTCCCAGCATCAACATGGCAACGAAAGTAGCAGCAAACCGCATGCTGGGTCATCCTTTCTGACTTTTCTAGACTTTTCTATATGCAAAGTCTTTCTGCTTTTGCACAACTTGCAAACTCCTATTCACCCCTGAAACCTCTGCTTGGGTGTCCCCGTGTGGCAGACAGTGGTTACTGCAGTATTTTTGTTTGCCTTTTTTTTTTTTTTTTTTTTTTTTGAGACGTAGTCTTACTCTGTCGCCAGGCTGGAGGGCAGTGGCGCAATCTTGGCTCACTGCAACCTCCGCCTCCCGGGTTCAAGCGATTCTCCTGCCTCAGCCTCCCAAGCAGCTGGGATTACAGGCTTGCGCCACCACGCCTGGCTAATTTTTGTATTTTTAGTAGAGACAGGGTTTCACCATGTTGGCCAGGATGGTCTCCATCTCCTGACCTCGTGATCCGCCTGCCTCCGCCTCCCAAAGTGCTGGGAATACAGGCATGAGCCACCGCGCCCAGCCCGTTTGCCCTTTCAACAGTAAGGGTGGACAATCAGAGTTCCGCATCCCCCTGGCTACAGGGATTGGTTAAAGGAAGAGCACGGAATTTACCAAGGCCAATGCGATTCTCCCTTGGGAAGGATACTGAGGGCTGGGAGGGAGAGGAGCTCTTTCCTAGGGAGTTAAAGGGAAAGTCCGGCACCCCTTAGGCTCTGCCTTCTGGAAGAAGCTTTCTGCAGAAAAAATTCAGCAGACATAAGAAGGTGGGCTACTTAGTGGAAAGGGAGGCATGATTTGAGCCCCTGGATACAGTCGTACCTGAAGCCACAGCTGTGATGTTCCACTTATATGACCCCCAAGAAATTTTTTTTAATTGCTTCATCCACTTGGAATTTGCAGTCTGTCCTTGGCAAAAGAGCCAATACTAGGCCGGGTGTGGTGGCTCATGCCTGTAATCCCAGCACTTTGGGAGGCCGAGGTGGGCGGATCACGAGGTCAGAAGTTCGAGACCAGCCTGACCAACATGGTGAAACCCTGTCTCTACTAAAAATACAAAAATTAGCCAGGCATGGTGGTGGGCACCTGTAGTCCCAGCTACTCAGGAGGCTGAGGCAGGAGAATCGCTTAACCCAGGAGGCGGAGGTTGGACTGAGCCGAGATCGCACAACTGCACTCTAGCCTGGGTAACAGAGTGAGATTCCATCTCAAAAAAAAAAAAAAAAAAAAAAAGAGCCAGTACGAATGCATACCTGCTCTGTGAACTCTTCCCTACCTGCCCTGCTCAAAAATTAATCATTCCTTCTCTTACTCTTTGAACTTTAGTACCCTCCACTGATTTCTATCATTGCCTGGTTTATGCCATTTTGTAATTGCTTGTCTCAGCTCTCTTGACTTTGACTTGTAGGAGCAAGGACCTCAGAGGTTTTCCTGGGCCTCTATGGGGCTGTTCAGGACAGTTTGCCCTCCCCTATCATCATGAATGCATGACCTGGTCCGGGGCGGCAATCAGAAGGCTTCCCTGGCTGGCTGAGCATGACAGCTCATGCCTGTAATTCCAGCACTTTGGGAGACTGGCAGGTGAATCACCTGAGCCCAAGGAGTTTGGGACCAGCCTGGGCAACACAGCAAGACCTCATCTCTACAAAAAAATTTAAAATAATTAGCTGGGCATGCTGGCAGTGCCTGTAATTCCAACTCCTTGGGAGGTTGAGATGGGAAGGTGGCTTGCGCCTAGGATTTTGAGGCTGCAGTGAGTTGTGATTGTGCTACACTCTACCCTGGGCAACAGAGCAAGATCCTATCTCAAAAAAAAGGGGGCCGGGCTTAGTGACTGACGTCTGTAGTCCCAACACTTTGGGAGGCGGAGGAGGGCAGATTATGAGATCAAGAGATGGAGACCATCCTGGCCAACATCATGAAACCCCGTCTTTACTAAAAACACAAAAATTAACTAGGTGTGATGGTGCATGCCTGTAGTCCCAGCTACTCAGGAGGCTGAGGCAAGAGAGTTGCTTGAACCCAGGAGGTGGAGGTTGCAGTGAGCTGAGATCATGCCACTGCCCTCCAGCCTGGCTGACAAAAGCAAAATTCCATCTCAAAAAATAATAATAATGATAAAAGAGGAGAGAAGCCAGAAACCCAGACGCCCTCATGGTTCACACTCCTCTGGTCAAGGCAGTGACCAGGTCCCTCTCCCATCCACGGAACCAGGAGCCTCACATGGCCCCCACCTGATCTGTGGCCACCTGAGCTGAAACAAAATATCATTGTACCTTGCCCAGTGCATTCCTGGGGTGCAGGGAACCAAAGAACAGAGGTAACTTTGTCCCTGCTTTTGGCTGCCTTCATATCCCAGAGTCGGAAGAAGCAGAGGTTCCTCAAATAGGGTTTTTTTTGTTTGTTTGTTTGTTTGAGATGGAGTGTCGCTCTGTCACCCAGGCTGGAGTACAGTGGTGGGATCTCGCCTCACTGCAACCTGTGTCTCCCGGGTTCCAGCAATTCTCTTGCCTTAGCCTCCTGAGGAGCTAGGATTACAGGCGTGCGCCACCACGCCTGGCTAATTTTGTATTTTAGGTAGCAATGGGTTTCTCCATGTTGGTCAGCGTGATCCCAAACTCCTGACTTCAGGTGATCCACCCACCTCAACCTCCCAAAGTTCTGGGATTACAGGTATGAGCCACCGTGCCCGGCCATGGGGTCTTTTTTTTTTTTTTTAGATGGAATCTCACTCTGTCACCCAGGCTGGAATGCAGTGGTGCAATCTCGACTCACTGCAACCTCCGCCTCCCTGGTTCAAGCAATTCTCGTGTCTCAGCCTCCCAAGTAGCTGGGATTACTGGTGCACACCACCATGTCTGGCTAATTTTTGTATTTTTAGTAGAGACAGGGTTTCACCATGTTGGCCAGGCTGGTCTTGAACTCCTGACCTCAAGTGATCTGCCCACCTCAGCCTCCCAAAGTGCTGGGATTACAGGCATGAGCCACTGTGCCTGGCCTCAAGTGGGGTCTTGAAAGTTC
>CAUYLG010010519.1:0-37624 GCA_963573385.1 Cacajao melanocephalus | reverse complement strand
ACAGAGGCCTCAGAAGCAACACCACACGTCTGTAATCATCTGATCTTTAACAAACCTGAGAAAAGCAATGGGTAAAGGATTCCTTGTTTAATAAATGGTTTAGGGAAAACTGGCTAGCCATGTGCAGAAAGCAGAAACTGGACCCCTTCCAGACACTTTACACTAAAATTAACTCCAGATGGATTAAAGATCTAAACATAAGATTTAATACCATAAAAACCCTAGAAGAAAACCTAGGGAAAACCATTCAGGACATAGGCATAGGCAAGGACTTCATGTCTAAAACACCAAAAGCAATGGCAACAAAAGCCAAAATAGACAAATGGGATCAAATTAAACTCCAGAGCTTCTGTACATCAAAGGAAACAATCGTTAGAGTGAACCATCAACCAACAGAATGGGAAAATTTTTTTGCAATCTACCCATCTGACAAAGAGCTAGTATCCAGAATCTACAAAGAACTAAAACAGATTTATAAGAAACAAACAAACTCATTCAAAAGTGGGTGAAGGATATGAACAGACACTTTACAAAAGAAGACACATAAGAGGCCAACAAACATGAAAAAGTGTTCATCATCACTGGTCATTAGAGAAATGCAAATCAAAACCACATTGAGATACCATCTCACACCAGTTAGAAGGGCGATCATTAAAAAATCTGGAGACAACAGATGCTGAAGTGGATGTGGAGGAATAGGAACACTTTTACACTGTTGGTGGAAGTGTAAATTAGTTCCATTATGGAAAAAAGTGTGGCCATTCCTCAAGGACCTAGAAATAGAAATACCATTTAACCTAGCAATTCCATTACCAGGTATATTCCCAAAGAATTATAAATTGTTCTATTATAAAGACACATGCACACGTACATTCATAGTGGCACTGTTTACAATAGCAAAGACCTGGCACTAACCCAAATGTCCATCATTGATAGACTGGATAAAGAAAATGTGGCGCATATACACCATGGAAAACTACACCACCATAAAGAACGATGAGTTCGTGTACTTCGTAGGGACATGGATGAATCTGGAAACCAACATTCTCAGCAAACTGACACAAGAACAGAAAATCAAACACTATATGTTATCACTTATAGGCGGGTATTGAACAATTAGAACATGTGGACACAGGGAGGGGAGTATCACACACTGCAGTCAGTGGTGGGGGGTCTAGGGGAGGGACAGCAGGGATGGGGAGGGTGGGGAGGGATAATGAGGGGAGAAATACCAGATATAGGTGATGAAGGGATGAAGGCAGCAAACCACCTTCACCTTGCCATGTATGTACCTATGCAACAATCCTGCATGATCTGCACATGTACCCCAGAACCTAAAGTACAATAAAATATATATATATATACATATATATATATATATATAATTTTTGGTATAACTTCAGTAACAGCACCAATATACTATTGTAAATGAGTAACTTTTTATCTAAATATGAAATATATATTAAGTTTTCTCTTGTCACATAATTATACAGTCCTTGTGTTTTATTTTGTCACATTGGCTTTCACATTTATGAAAACAAAATAAAGTATTTCAAAGGTTCTATTGATATACAACTTACTTGGCAAGAAAATGCAAACCTGTCTTTATGGGAGTTTTGCAACATTTTTCTTTTCTTTACCTATTGATCTACTGGGAAGGAGTTATTATATTCTTCCATTAATCTCTGTGTAGTATCACCAAAGGAAGACTGTTATTGGGATACCAAAGCAGTAACAAACAGTTGTTAGGATCAACAGGTAAGCACACCCTATTGAAAGTAACAATAATATTATTCTCACATAGAAAAAATGTAAAAAATATATGTAAAACGTAAGAATGTAATTACAAAACACTGTAAAAGTTAAGAAAAAAGTTAACTCATTTTAGGTGATATAATGTTTCCTTCTTTTTAAAAGACATAAATATTCTACATAACACTAAAATTATAGAGCCCTACACTTAAAGATGCTGTTACATCATCAATTTTAAATGCGTCTTGTATAAAAATGTTATTTGCAAAAGTATCTTAGAATCAGGGTAACACAGTAAATGCGTCACTATCCCATTTTTTTCTAGAATGGAGTGACATTCTCATAATTCGATCAACTACTTCAGAATTATGTATAATAATGTACATATTACATATAATATAAACATATATGTATCTGTTGACATATGACTCTAATTAAAACTCCAGATGTATTGAAATTAGAAACATTCTTTTGAAAGAATAAATTATGCAGTAAAATGAAATGAGTTTTTATTCAATTTAAATAGAATAACAATTAAAGCAGGTTTAACCTACTAGATAATAAAACATATAAAATTAACAATTATTATAGGATGGAACTATTGGAATAAAAGTATCCAATGAATAAGAAAATAGAGTAAAATTAATGGTCATGCAATATAAATAGTATAAGAAATGAATATACAAGCAATTTACAACTTCCAGTGAGAAGTAGAGGAATCATCCAAAATATGCCAAAGGGGGCTCCATCCAAAATTGTAGAGCTATGACAGACAGTGGCAGGATATCAGAGTCAAATTGACTTTTCTAAATATTCCATCTCACCTTATTTTTCAAAATCAGCTACAGTAACAAACACTTTTTAATCCTTTATTATTTATAAAGTAAGGGCACTATAAAATAGTTTGCACCTTCTGAGGTTAACATGAAGTATAGAGAGCTTAGAAATTCTTAAAATTACCAAAAACTCATGAACATGCTATTATTTAATGGGAAAATAATAGCTTGAAAATGTATATAAATACAGTCTAAAATGTTTTCAACTATAACAAAAAAATTCAATACATTGAAAAAAATGTATTTCATTACTGACATGTTACAATATGTGTATGGAAATTCTTTTTGATATAACCAAACCTAGAAAGAGGTTCAAAGTGTAAAAGTTCAGATGCTGCAGGTATTTGAAATATAAGAGATTTGGAATCATGCTACGTGTTCATAAGATCATCTCACTCCTAAAAAGTAGACAATTAAACTAATTAGAAATATTAAAACACTTAAATAGTATAGGTTTTGTAGATAATTTGAATTGCCTCAGACAATGCAAAACTAAATATTTAAAATATGGCATATTTGTTATATATCTCCTATAATAATACAAAATAAACCCAGCAATCATCTATGAGGTCTTTCACATGTGAATAATTTTAATGCTTTTCAAATATCAACTTTGTCACAGATAAGTTTACTTTCCTCATTTGGGGACCAATTTAAATTAGTGAAAACAGCTTATTAATATCAACTACTCACAGCATTTACTATTTTCCATACAAAATCTAAGAGATAATGAAATACATTGAGTAGATATATAATAACAAATACATACTCTAATCTATCTTTTAAAATTATAGTCTATAATCTCTTAAAGTTATATCTATTTTTTCATATTTCTAGCACAATTATAGAAAGAATAAAATAAGGAGGGGGCTACCAGAATTCAAACACTCATTCAATTGACTTGCCATTACAGGTCATGGTGTTTTTGTTTTTTTTGTTTTGTTTTGTTTTGTTTTGAGAATATGGTAAAGAAAATAGCACTCAACTATGGTTATACACAACCACATGCACACATGCATGCAAACAAACCTACATGCAACATGCACATTCCCTCTGCTGGGATGACAAGCAAATTAGTCCATCTCACTAGGTGAGTGACAACTGGCTGTACTTACGTGCCACTCATGGCTCATGAATGAGATTAGTTTTAGTAAAATATTTTAAAATAAATGAAAATTTCTCCATATGGTTTTACTCCCAAGCATGAGATGTGTATACTGAGAAGGTCAGTGTTAAGTATGAAAAACTTCCTGCATTTGATTTTGAAATAGGAAGAATAATCAATTCAAATCATGTTCATTTATTAATCAGAAGTCATTATTATTTGTTATTACAAAAGAAGAAAAATTCTAAGCATAGAAGAATGTGAATATCATGAGGAGTTACAAGAAATAGACACAAAAGTCAAAATATTGCTAACAATGTAGTGAAAGTAAGTGTTTTCTAAAGAAATAAACATTGGACTATGGCAAGAATTGGAGAAGATTTAAAAATACTAACAAATCTCTTTTAAAAGACATGACTAGATGAAGTAAAAGAAATGGTTGTTAGAGTAGCCTATAAGTTATTTAAAATAATCCATGTGATATTCATGAATCAGTTAGATTATTTTACATGAAGAATTCGGAAAATATTTAGAGAATAGACATAAAAATGTCTAAAGAAAAAGAAAATAAGTTTCACAAAGCAGGCCCAATAGTTCTCACTTATTTAAACTTCCAGTTTGTGCCCTCAATTCTGAGACCACATAAAACTTTTCAAGGACTAAGTTTACTCACAATTTAACCTATAGTTTTTAACCGTATAATATTCATTTATAATTTATACTATATTTTCATATCACAACACTAACATCATCATTGACCAACAATCTTTCACTATTTTCATTATATTGAAATATTTTACCTCAAGTTAAACTATAATTCATGATTAACATATAGTTTTTATGAATGGATTATTTTAAACATTTTGGTAATAGGAGAATACAAGTATAAATATTGATATTTTTTTAAATGTTTGCAATTTTTATATTAATAAAAAATATAAATAAGTGATGATTATTGAAAAGGGAAACCATCAATTCAGAAACTATTAAGCTAGATTCAGGCTAGTCTATATTTTCTGAAATTAATTTTATCAAAAAAATGGAAAAATATCTGCCAATTATAGATGAGAAAAGTGTGATTTCCAAACTTGCTAAAAACAAAATTAACAGATTACTTTGAAAAGAATAAAGAAGATTTCTCTATAGTGTATTTGCATATTTTATAATTATTCATTAGAAGAATGTCTGAAAGAACAGAGCAGATGTATTCCACAAGAAAATTATAAATTAAAGTACAAATTTAAGTCAATAATAATTATGAGAAATGTCAATGTAGATTACAAAAAAAAGTTGGATAAAAATCTAAGTATGTACTATTTACCTAAAAGGCAACTAAAACTAAGGATATGGATAGCTTGAAAATAAAAGAGAGGTAAAACAATGTGGATGAGAAAGCAAACACTAATAAAGTATGTGTGGTCATGTTAATAATAAAAGTGTGGAGTTCACTGAAAAAGCATTATTAAAAAAATAGGTACCTAAATACTTTATAATGCTTAATTCAACAGTAATAATGTTTCAAAGTATACATCCATCTAATAAAAGAGCATCAAGATAAAGCACACACAGTTTTAAGATAATTATGCATACAGGTTGACAAATTGACTGTAACAGTTGAAGACTTTAAATACATCTTCTGTTATTCCACAAGTTAATGAGTCCAAGTACTAACAGGGTTAGAAAAAGTTTCAATGACATAGTAAGATCCAATACATACAAATGTATGTACATATATACATAGAAAGTTTTACATAAAAACAATTAGAGAATATGTATACTTTTGAAGCACAGATGAAACAATTGTGAATATTATGTATTTATTTATTTATTTATAAAACTAAAGTCTAGGCTATAAATAAAATCTTTATGATTTTCAGAGAATAAGTAGCATCCCATGATTTCTGACCACAATATTAATAGTATTGAGATCAATGGCCAAAGGTTTGCTGTTTGAAATGTATTTCACATTCATGAAGAAAATTATTTTTAAAAATATTCACCAACATTAAATACAAATCACAAATGAACAGCATAGTTATATTAATGAATAGGAAGACTATAGAATAAATGTGCAGAAGTTTCAAAATTTGTCTGTGAAAACCATGTAATTTCAATAAATAATATCAACCCAAATTTTACATGTAAATTGAGAGTTGGTTTTATAATTTACATAGAGATTAAAGGTCTTAATATAGAGAAGTGAGTCCTGATGGAAAGAAAACTGAAACAGTCCAGCCATATACAAGACTATATTGTGGTAGTGGTGATTAAAACTCAATGCCATTAGCACCAAATTACATAGAAAATTAATAAAAGGACACATGGAGTGAATAAGCAGACCATATATATAATTATTAATAAAAGGATACATAAAGTTGAGAAGCAGACCCATAACTATATAATGTGATGCTAAAAGATGACCTCTGTGGAAAATGATAGCCATTGAACTACATAGACAAAAATTATTTTATATTGATTAAATATCTAAATGCAAAAACATTCTTCTTAAGCTTAGAGCATATATAAGAAGCAATTTTTATTACTTCAAATAGCAAAAATATAATTTTTCATAGGACAAAAAAATTCACAAAAATAAATGTAAGATGGATTTATTACATAAATCATTAAAACTTTATAAAGACACATCATAAAATGTAAAAGAAAGATGTAACAGCAAGATATTTGCCATTCATATGCAAAGAGCTACACAAGTCAAAAAAGAGTAAAGAATACCTACATAGAAGGGAAATTCAAAGAAGTAGAGACATGTATGATCCACACATACATTAAAAAATATTCAATATCATTAATAGTCAAGGATACACAAATTGAATTATAGGCACAATTATATACCACTTAAGCCTCAGAAGATTGCTAAAAATTAATATTTGCAATCTCAAATGCTAGTAGCAATGGTGTGAAATAGGTAATAGAATATACTAATACTTTTCTAAGCATGTAAATTTCTGCAATGAAATTGATAACTAATTGGCATCATCAAATAGGGTAGAAGATGTGCAAAAATTATGACCCAACTCCATTCTCAGTTATTCTTAGCCCTAGGGAAACATTCACATATTTACATGAGGAGAGCTGGACGCAAATATTCAGAACCTCATCATATGTTGTGGTCAAAACATTTCCAAATAAGAGTAAGGACAAATGAATTACGGTTTGTTTATATAATGGAATATTATTAAAACAAGAAAATAAATGAACTGGAACAACACAAATAACAAAGATTAATGTCACAAATATATTAAGCCAAGCAAAATCAACAGCAGCAGTAAATCACCTGGCAAAAGAAAAAATAAAACACAGTACAACTATCATTCTTATGAGGTTTTTTTTAAATATTCAAAGCAAAACTGTGTATATTATTTAGAGGCACATACATGCAGTAAAAGAAACAGCATTGAGTATAAGTTGCTACTTCTTAGGTAACATCAGGAGGAAAGAAGAAAAATTATGAACAGTATCCATAAAGGTTTTATTTTTACTACAAGGATTTATTCATTGTGGTTACTCATATTATGATATATGAATGTTCATTATTTAATTTGATATATAAATATATAATATTTAGAGATAATGTATTATATATTAATCCTTTATGGCTAAAGTTGCTTATTAAATTTTAAATGAAAAGTCATACAATTTCACTGACTCAAGAAGAATAAATAAAATTATTTTATGAAGTGTACCAAGTAAAGACTTTAAGAACTTGGAGTTAAATATTTAGCATTAGTAATTATCTACGCTGGACAAGTTACTTAACTTCTTCAAATCTCACCTTCTTAATTTGTAAACTAGGAAGAATAACAGAATCTACTAAATAAAGGCTGCAGATAAAAGCATAAATTTAGGTAAACTAATGAGCAAGATGCCTAGGGCATAGTATTTGCTTAAAACAATAACATGTTAATCTCACTATTATCAATTACATACTATAAATATAATATAAATGACGGTTTCTAGTAATCATATAATTTAAACAAATCAAAACATAGGAAAATATTGCTTAGAAAAATTTTAATATGATTATAGAAAAAATTAAAATATGGAGAGGAGACAAGCAATAATGTCTCGCATTTTATAAATGTCACTTTAGTAAAGAAGGCTAGGAATGCTCTTTTTGCAGCCAGTTCTCAATGTTGGTTACAGTTTTAAACTCAGTTACTTTTACTTTAATCTCAGTGTTTCAACTTAGTGTAACAAATTCTTGAACAAAAAAGACTTAGGTTATCTGTCGCTAAAAAGTGGAAATAATATGGGGTAATGATAAATATGTGGTTACTTATTCTTCCAAAAATCATATTGGAAACATATGTCATTCTAGATTATATCTGTGTACAATGCTTCACAAATTATCAACATACTGGAATATTTTTCTTAGGGTTATCATTAACTGTTATCACATTTCCAGAGAGTTTATATGCCACTTGTTACATAGAAAGTTGTTAGAGATGTGTTAATGTTTCAAGAGTGTTATTACTTGAATCTAAAGATAATTTACAAGTCAAAGTTGGAAATTATCTGAGTGCCTAAGGAGTATTTTATTCCTTCTTATATTTTATAAAAAGGCTCTTTTAAAAATGCTTTTTCTTTGCATAATTTTAGTCCAACTCATTTAAAAGAATTAGTTTCAGGCTTACAAAGTAAAACTGTCTTTGGAAGTGAGCTGAATTTCCAAATTCTGTTGAAATAGCATGAAAGTAATTATATAAATTTTAATTAATGAGGTATCATAAGCTTTTTCTTAGTAAATAAGCAAATGCACATTGCAAGTATATACCTTTTAGAAGGACAGAATACTTTTTGGTAAATTATTTGGTATTTTAAAGATATGCCCATGGGTATAACAAAATGCATCTATTTATAGATTTCGAAATGACTATTTAATATAGTGATGTGAATGTTTAACAATTAGGTGTTGTCTTATTTTTATTTTAACCAAACTTAATTTAATATTTGAGAGACTATAGTAAATAATATTTTTGAATAGAACAACAAATGGATTAATATATATTAAATGATACATATTAAATGATATGTATTTTAGGAAATAGAAAGATAAAAATATGTATTAAAATCTTTGACATTTTGAATTCTTTTCTGAAACTTTGAAATTAGCATTTCACCTTAGATTACTAGTAAACTGATAACATTTGAAATTCAATTGCACTAATTTAAAAAACGGACATAGATTAAAGTTATTTTCAAAAAATGTAATCCTGCTTGGCTCTTTGAAATACCTTTAGTTGAATTATGAATTCCTTTGTCAACAACAGAAGTTAGTATTGATAACAATCTTTCCAATTTTACGCTACCTTCACACTCCCTCTTTCACTCCCATAGTCTTGTGAACATATACCGCCTTTACCAGTCCTACACGGTATACTAATTTTCCACATAGGAGTGTCATGGATTTTAGAGCAAATTCAGTTTAATGACTATAAACTTTTATACAATCCTTTTTAGAAAATCTCATGTGGCAACAGACTGATGGAAATGACTGTTGTAGTGATGAATCATTATGGAAAAAAAATTTGTAAAATTAAGGTACATCAGTGCTACTGGTATGTCTTCATTTTAAACACAGGGAGATGAATCCACTCAACATTACTGCAGTAACTATAATATTCACCAGAAATTACAAATATAATTTTTAAAATGCTGACTTTCAAGCCTCAAAAATAATGTCATGTAATTAGAGCTGCAATACATCTTATTTGCAATGAAGCAATAATTGCTTGAAAATAAATCTCAGACTTCAATTGAAAAGGAAGAGCCAGATAGCTTGTCTTCGTAATTTTGAGGAAAAAGGCATTAAATAAATTCCACGTGAATACTGCTATCACCATATGTAAAAGAATCAAACATTTACTGATAATTTAAAAATATTTTTTAGAGTTTATTGCATTTAAATCAGGCAGTTTATAATTTTTATAAAGATATGGAGAGCAGGCACATATTTTGAAAAGAGTATACAAGGTAAAGATTTGTATTAAAAACAGATCCTTCTTTTTTTGAAATAGTGAAGTTTGGGTAACACATTGAGGATGTGAACATATAAGTATGTGTGGAGTATAATTATGTTTATTAAGCATCTGTTATGTGTCAGTCACTGTTTGAAATATATGTTGTACTTTCTCTACCCCAACCTTCACTACAACCCTATCTTTACCTGTGAGAAATCAGGCTTTGACAGATTATGGACACAAAAGAGTAAATAACAAATTCTGCTAAATTCCCCATGCTAAGACCTTTGCATAATGTGCCATGTTCTCTCAAATTATTAAAATTATTAAGATGTGTGGATAGGCTGCACATAACTCTATGTAATAAATTGTATTGCGAATGAGAACAACTTTAAAGAAAATTTCATCAGAGAAGAGTGACAGTGCAGGGCAGAGGAGGCAGGTTGTAAGAATATATATATATATATATATGTATATATATATATATACATATATATATATATATATTTACAAACCTATGTAACACATGGCTTTATAGTAACAATCTCAAGATATATGATATGTAACTTAGCACCTCAAACTTTAACTTGAAAATAAAGCTTATGCAGAAATACAGGCTGTAAAATGCGCCTTTGATAGTCAATAAAACTAACAAGAGTCATTGCTTATTACCTGATAGTTAGTAGGTTTTCAGATTATAAAATTCATCTGTTACACTCCATTTAGCATATCTATAACTTTCCAACAAAGGATTAAAGGCTAAAATAAGAGGTAATAGAAGAGAAAGAGAAAGACAATTGTATATTGTCTAATAAAACAGAGAAGATCACCTGAAGGTGCCTATCTGTTTTCTCAAATGACTTTATTAACAGCATATATAGAAACTGAAAACTTAATAGTACTTCACTAAATGCAGACTTGGTTTCAGATGTAGTCACAGATATTTTTATATTTGTATTATAATTAATGTAAAGCAACAAGCAGAGACCAAAAGAGTGATTGTCATGATTCACTGAAGCAACTCTATGTACATCCATATGGAAATACGCCTCAATGAGTGAAGAATTTCAACAGATCTGTACTAAAACAAATCTGTTGAAATTCTTCACTCACTTTAAACCCTAATGTTTACCTTTTTATTCAGTAGTATTTTTTAAAAAATCAGTAAAATTTTAATTACACATTTGAGCAAGTGTGTAACTCATTGAAAAATAGTCCAGAACACAACAAAGTCGAGAATATAAGATAAATGTTTAAGCACTAATATTATGCTTTAAGTGCCAAGTGAGAACTTTGTTTTTTTTTAAACAGGGTCTGATCCTGTCACCCAGGCTAGAGTTCAAGTGAGAATTTTTTGAGTCCCCCTACTGTGACAAAGTTGTCATCTAGTGATAAAAATAATTTAAAAGGGAACAATTTGATACTAGTGTAGGTGTTGGCAGTGTTAGAAATTCTTATCCTTTTGAGACAGGAATAATTGCCAAGACTAAAGATTGATCGTTACTTGAAATAGCTTGTTTCTGTAGGATACTGAAACATTTAGTAGGCTTTTCACTTTGACTACTATATTACACTTAAAAAGTTTAAGTTTGTATTTTGTTCCAACATATTATCCTTGCAATAATCATATTTTTTCTCTTATTTTTATTTACTTAAAAACTTTTATTCATAAGTACATTCTTTCTATCCAATTGTGGTACATGATGTTGGCTTTATACATAGAGTTCCTCTGCGTTAGGAATTCAGAGCCTCTTAGCGGCATATCTTCAGTGTCTGAAAAATCCTTTGACAAGATACAATGGCTTTTACTCACAATTATCTAAGGGTAGGAATGTATTGCCAAAAACATGATTATCAATCTGTCTCTTTTGAGGATTATCACACTGTTTCTTTTATCATAGGAACCTTATCTTTTTGTTTTCTTAGTCCTAATGAGGAAAAGAAGAGAGTTGAAATAACAAATGAAAGTGATTAATAGAATATTCTTTATATTTTTTATAGAGAATAAAGTATATAAAATGATGTCTGAGGGCAAAGGTAAATAAACAGAATTGAAATTTTATGGCACTGAAGGAAAACTGAAGCTACTCTTTCCCAGATGAACCAAAGAGACACATTTAGGACTAAAGTTGTGTTTATATTGATATATTTTTCTGGGTTTGAGAAGTTCTCTCTTATTATCTCTTTGAATAAACTTTGTACCCCTATTTCTCTCTTTTATGCCTCTTTAAGACCAATGACTCTTAACTTGAATTTTGAGGCAATTTTGTATATCCTGCAGGTGTGTTTAATTGCTTTTTATTTTTCTTCTGTTTCCTCTGAATGTTTGTTTTCAAATAACCTGTCTTCAGTCTCACTCTTTCTTCAGCTTGATAAATTCTGCTATTAATGGACTCTAATGAATTCATTAGCATGCCAATTGCGTTTTTCAGCTCCAGAATTTCTGCTTGATTCTTTTGAATTATTTAAACCATTCTGTTAAATTTATTTGATAGAATTTTGAATTCCTTCTCCTTATCTTGAATTTTTCTGAGTTTCCTTAACACAGCTAGTTTGAATTCTCTATCTGAAAGGTCACATATCTCTATTTCTCCAGAATTGGTTGCTGGTACCTTATTTTGTTTGCTTGTTGAGGTTATGTTTTCCTGGATAGTGTTGATGCTAGTAGATGTTCTTCAGTGTCTTGTCACTGAAGAGTTAGGTATTTATTGCCATCTTCACTGTCTGGACTCATAGGTAGCTGTCTTCATGTGAAGGCTTCCCAGACATTTGAAAAGACTTAGGGATTGATCTAAGCTGGGGGTTCCCCAAGCCCAGTAACGAATGTGACCCTTGTAGACTTGTGAAGGTACTACCTTGATGGTCTTGGACAAGCTTTGGGAGAATTCTCTGGATTACCAGGCAGAGACTCTTGTTCTCTTTCCCTACTTGTTCCCAAACACACAAAGTCTCTCTCTGTTCTGAGCCTCCCAAAACTGGGGGTGGAGTTACAAAGCATTCCTCCCTGTGGCCACCACCACTATGACTGCACTGGGTCAGACCTGAAGTGAGCAAAGCAGTGGGTCTTGCCCAAGGCCTATTATGTCTACTTCCTGGCTACTGCCTATGTTCATTCAAGGCCCTAGAGCTCTACAATTAGTAAATGGCAAAGCCAGCCAGGTCTGTGCCCTTCCATTCAGGGCAGTAAGGCCCCCAGCCCTTGAGTGGGTCCAGAGGTAACTTCAGAGAGTCTGGGACTTGAGTCAAAAAACTTAGAAATCTACCTGATGTTCTATTCTACTGTAGTTGAGGGGGAACTCAAGCCACAGGATTTACGACTCTTTCTTCCCCTTTCCAAAGGCAGAGGAGCATCGCTCCATAGCTATCACCACCCGGGCCACTAGGAATACTGACAGACTACCTGCTATGTTCCCTTAAGGCCCACACACTCTTAAATTGTCTTGTGGTGAATGCTGCTTGCCCTGGGACTCACTGTTCATGGCAATGGGCTTCCTCCTATTTCAGGGAAGGTCCAGAAATGCCATTCGAGGGTCAATTCCTCAAAGCAAGAGCTCACTTGGTGCTCTACCACTGTGTGACCATGCTGGTACCCATGTTGCAAGACAAAGTTACCTTTACAGTTACCTATTCTTTTCTCAGGCAGGAGGAATTTTGCCCTATAGTTACCACAGCTGAAAAAATGTGCTGAGTCTCACCTGAAGCCAGCAAGTCTCAGAGGCTCACCCAACGCCCTAGATCTAGTAACTGGGTGCCACTACAGATTATTCAGGGCACAAAGGTTAGGACTAGGTTCTTTCCTTCAAGGCAGCAGGTTCCCATCTGGCCCAAGGATGTGTCTTGAAATGTCATCTGGGAGCTAGGGCCTGGAACCAGGGCCTCATGACTCTGACTGGTGCCCTATCCTGCTATGGCTTAGCTGGTATTCAAGATGTTAGTCAAAGTTCTCCCTATTTTCCCTCTCCTCTCCTCAAGCAGAAGGAAGGGGTGTCTTTTGAAGCCAGGAGCTGTGCAGCCTGGTGTTAAGGGAGGGGTGAAGCCAGCATTCCCTTGGCTGCACCAAATTGTGTCTCAGTATGTCACATGCCTTCTTAGCCCACTGTCTCTGGGCCTAGTTCAGCACTATGAGTGGCCTAAGTTTTGCTGTCCTCATGACCTATACTGTTTTTTTTTTGTTTTTTTTTTTTTTTGTTTGTTTGTTTTTTGAGACAGAGTCTCACTCTGTCACCAGGCGCCAGGCTGGAGTGCAGTGGCTCAATCTCTTGGCTCACTGCAACCTCCGCCTCCCGGATTCAAGTAATTCTCCTGGCTCAGCCCCCTGAGTAGCTGGGACTACAGGCACACACCACCACGCCCAGCTAATTTTTTGTATTTTTAGTAGAGACAGGGTTTCACCATGTTGGCCAGGATGGTCGTGATCTCTTGACCTCATGATCCACCCGCCTCGACCTCACAAAGTGCTGGGATTACAGGCTTGAGCCACCATGCCTGGCCTGCTTTTCAAGTTCATTTGGAGACAAAGAGCACTTTCAAGGTCATTTAGAGAGACACAGAGCACTTTTGCTCATGGTAAGGAAGTTTGCAGGAACTCAAGTTCTGGCCATTCGGATTGGCTAGTCCCCTGGGATAGGGCTGATTTAAGTTCTCCCTCCAAAGGGAGATGTTAGCTGAGTTTGGGTCAGTTTTTCTTTATACTGTAACACAACAGCACTGAGTTTAATGCCTCACAATTGCTGTGCTTTCCCTTCCCCAGCACCCCCAGACAGTATCTGCAGCATGCTCTGGCTGCCAGGAGTGAGGGAGGCTGGTATTGGCAATTCTGGATTGTTCTATTTATCTCTTCAGTGCCTCTTTCAGTGATATGAAGATAAAAATGAGGTACTATGAGGATTTAATTTTTAGTTTTTATAAAGGCGTTTTTTTTTTTTTTTTTTTTTCCTCTGTAGATAGTTGTTAAATTGGTGTTTTTGCAGGGGTCAATAATCATTGGAGCCTTCTTTTCCACCATCTTGCTCCTCCTCTGAAGTGGTATTTATACTGATATTACTAAACTTGTTACAGGTAGTTAGACAGGCATAAGTGGGACAGGAGAGGGCTCTCCTCCACCCACCAAGAATGTCAGGTGATAGTTTCACAATTATCACATTGCCTCTCTAAAAGTGACAAATTGGCAGCCAGTGTGCTAGGGAAAAGCCATTTCCTGATGGTCCACACCTGTAGCACTAAAGTGCTAATTGAACGCAGACACCAGGGAGAAGCAACTTCCTGGGCATACACATTAAGAGACAAAAAGCCAGACCATGACCTTCCAGGGACACACCACTGGAAAAGGTAAGAAAGCCTCAGGTGGGCATGCCTACAACTTCCTAAACATACTGTTTGTGCTCAATTCCCAAGGGAAAGAGGGCACCAGGCATGCGGGCAGCCCACCCTAAGGGAAGAATCATGGGAAAGGCGAACAAGACATCAGAAGTGAGCCAGCCTATGAAGTCCTAGAATCATAGCCCAATGACTGGATAAACATATTGTGAATAGGCCTCACTTATCCTCCAAGTGGCCTGCTTGAGTCACTTCCAAGTGTACTTTCATTTCTTTCCTGTTATAAACGCTTTTTAAATAAACTTCCACTCCTGTTCTGAAACTTGCCTCAGTTTCTTTTTCTGCCTCATGCCCCTCAGTCAAATACTTTCTTCTGAGGAGGTAAGAATTGAGGTTGCTGCAGACCCATATAGATTTGCTGCTGGTAAGTTGGATACCTTTCACTGGTAACAAACTTAGTCCCAATTCTTCTTTTGATTTTATAGTACAATCTCCTTGTTACTACATAATTCTGATGCAAATTCTGAATACATGCAAAATTATTTTCCTTCTTTCAGAAATTACCACTATCACAACCTAGCAAGGACGTTTTCCTCCCACATTTTCTAATTATCATTTGAAGACTGAAGTTTTCACCTTTTAATCTAGAATTACAAGAGAAATGATTAGTTTTAGTTCATGAAACTTGTTTCTATAGCTATTTTATTCTCTAAAATTTCTCTGCTAGGTTGATGGATTCTTCAAATCCTCAGATGTAGCCCCCCCTACTGATTATAAATCAGTTGCATTCACTAAAGTGGGTGTACAAGAGGTACCTGATTTTCTTTAGGTTTCTCACATACATTTTAAACAACATTTTAAAATTTGTGGAAAGTTTAATGTTTTGTGAGGATATTAAAATAAAATTTATGGGATATCTTTGTGATTATAACTTTTGGCATAATTTAACTAATATATCTTTCTTAAAAACAAACTTACAATATCACTTCTATGCTTTGGCTCAGTGCTGTAATTATGTTTTCAAAGCTCTCAGTAAAAAAAATGCACCTGTAACTGAAAGAAATTTACAGACATTTTATATCTCCTACATAACTCAAAGTCAAATTACACACTTAATATTAAATTTGAGATCTTAAACATATTGTGAATAGACCACAAAACAAGACAATTTAAAGAAAACTTATTTCCATGAAGGTTTTACTTGTGATATCTGACTCTCTCCCTATAGTAGTCTTTAACATTAATTTATCTATAAATTCTAATATATTGTCAAGGAAATGTATTCCAATATATTTAATTGTAGTTACATTAATTCAAATTATTTAAATTGGAATTACTCACAGATAAATGTTTTATCACAATCTTTATGTAATATTTTAAGAATTTATGTTCAGATCCACTGTATTGGGATTCAAAAAGAGGAGCAAAACCACTGGAATTTATATACTGATAAAATGTGGGATCTGTCACAAGGACTTGACCTTTTACAACTGCAGGAGCTGGTCAGGCATTCCCTGTAAGCCTGCTGTGTCCATGTTTGATTCTAAACCTTGAAGTCTGTGGCAAGTAGTAAGGAAGAGATGTATGTAAAGTTGGAAAAAAACAAAGACAAGCAGGAACCCCTAAGAACAGACTGAAACCCATGTCCGTTTTTTGCTACCTCTTGATGACACATGCATGTCCCATGAGAGAAGCTAGACTTCCTCCTTGTGAGGCTAAATACCTGTCCCAGAAGTTGGAAAAAATGAAGGAGGATCTAGGGATGGTGGAGCAGTTGCAGGCCTGGCTGCTGTCTCAGACCCAGGAGGTGAGCCAGTTGATAAGTAACAACATGTGTTGACCACAAAATAGTTCCTTCTTCATTTCAGACCACCAGATCTCACACAATAAATTATTTAATACAACTTCACTATTTATTAGGTAAAAATGAAATATACATTGCTTAGATAAGCATGAAAATAAAGATAATCATGGTTTTAATTGATTGAAGGGAGGGTTAAAAAAAAAACTCACTTCTGATACAAAGAACAAATTTAAGTAAAAGAATCTGAGAGGTTAAGCATAATGTAGCAGAAACTTTATTGCACATATCTTAAATGACTTGTACAATAAATTCCAAAATAGTGATACTTCATAAATCCATAATACTCTATAATTCACGTATGTCACAGTTAATCACTTACCACTCTTTTCAAAAATAGAACATAACATTTACTAAATGAATGAATATGATAGGTTTCTTGGTCTAAAAGAGTGTCATGAAGGGAATATCTATTATTAACCGAGTACTCACTGTATGTACAGTATTTGACAGACATCTTAGAAAGTTACTAGTAAAATAAAAAGTTAGAGTGCCCCATTTGATTTTGTGTCCCTATACCATTACAAATATTTCATTATATTCATAAATTCTCTATACTTGAAAAAATTTGAGAGTTTACCAAGAAGATATCAAAATTTATTTTGTAATTCTCATATATTTGGCAACCAGATTAGAATAATACTTAAATAAAATGTTCAAAGCTTTGTCCAATGCTTAGAAGAAACTAAGATGAAATGATACCAGTGTTTGAATATGCCAGGTGAGAGCTCGAATATTAATGTCCACTGATAACCCTCAATGCATAACTAGGAATTCCCAAAGTATGTCTAATATGAACTCAGAGAGCGAACTTGGTTTCTGGCTGGGTAACCACTGACCTCAATTGCTTTTATTTTTAGAACTTCATCTCTTTTCTGACCACTGCTGTGCTGAGATTTCTTGTCAATGCTCACGCTCAGCTCACTTCTCTGAGGTGAGTCCATCCAGGTAAAGATTTTCTCTGCTGAACTCAATAAGAGACACCCTCAGGCTGTTGCCTCCAATTTCTACAGGGCCAAAGACCCAGGCAATCTCTTATAAAGACTTTTAACAAGTTGCAGAGATTCCCCTGAGGTTTTACATAGAATTCATGAAGTGACACATGAAATTACACAGCAAATGTCTGTAACACAACACAAAATTTTAAAAGTCTGTATATATGATTTATTTGGTGAGAAAAAGTTGATAAGACACTAGTTATATTACAGTTAATATTTCACTCAGCAGAAGTTAATACAATCTGTAATTAGATATCCTGTATTAATCAGATTTGAAATCTGATGCAAATTTCTTGTTATATTTTAATAAAGTTATGTTAACATTTCAGTGACACTTACTTGATGAGTTATATCTTTTAATGTAGTGCATATTTCTCTTATAGACCCAATTAAAATATAATTGACTACTTGTATGAATGCTATTTAAAAATTATTTATCTACAAAATTATTTACTATTTACAAGATTTACTATATCATTTTTATATTCAATATTATGAATTCATGATATACTATTTTGTTATTAAAATAAGTGTTCTTTAAAATGAAAACCAGCCCTCAATTAATAAAACTTAATGGAAGAGATACTAGTTCAACTGAACGATAGTAAGCTGCAATAATGATAATAAAAATAACAACGTAATAATTAATATGTATATAGTAAATTCAATGTGCTTGGAATTGTTCTATATAGCTCATATATATTAGCTTAGAATTACCATTTACAAAATAAATAAATAAATAAATAAATAAAGCACCTAAACAACAATACTGAGGCCCAGAGAGATAAAGTGACTTTCTCAAAGTCACCAAGCTATGAGGTGGAACTGTAGTCTAACTTTAGGTACTGTGTGAATTTAGCTACTATACCCCATTACTTAATAAATATATTAAAATATGTTAAATGATGCTTAAGTTATTTTAAATTATGTATCTTAACATGAAGTATAGGAATATGTTAAGACTTCCAGGCAAGAGTCATTTTTAAAATTAATCTTTATATCTTCAGTGCCTAGCCTAGTGTATCACTTAGAGTGGTGTCAGGAAAACTAAACCATTCTGTACTCAGGGGGTTTTAATACAGGGAATAGAGACTTACACATCTTTTGGAAAGTTGATTAAGACAATATCCCAAAAGTCATTGTTAGAAGCATGTTATTTACAGGTTCTACTCCAGAAACTGGAGAATCTCTCAAAGATTAGTGTGCCTCCATCACTGTGCACAACTGACAAATCAAAACTGGGTGATTCCCAAGAACATTCCCTGAGAGTAGCTGTGAAAATCTTGCTTGCAGACTTCTTAAGCATCTGCACCCAATGATCTCCAGAGAATCATGGTTCTTCAGTTCTGCCTTGCAGATTTCGTGCTAGTTTCCCTCATAGAAAACTGATAACACAGATCTATATGTTAATGGACATTCTGAGAAATAATTTCAGACATCACTATGATGAAACAGAGAAGAAGGTGAAAGAGGATATAAGAGGTGTCAAGTTGATAACAGGCAAGCAGTAATATCCATAACCTGACATAAAGTAAACCTAATGCATTAGTCAGGGTTCTTCCAAAAAAAATAGAAAAAACAGAACACGTGGAGATACAAATAGATTTATTATGAAAGATTGTCTCAATTATTGTGAAGAAGTCCAAATTCTTCAGGTTAGGCCGGCAGCCTGGGGACCCTGAGAATAATCGATGTTGTAGTTGAAGTCTGAAGGCAACCTACTGACAATATTTCCTCTTCCTTGGGTGGTTTTAGTCTTTATTCTCTTAAGGCCTCAACTGATCAAGTGCACCAACATTATGCAGGGCAATCTGCTTTACTCAAAGACTACATCAAGAATAATGTTCAACCAAGTATCTGGGAATTATGGCCTAGCAAGCTGACAGACAAAATCAGCAATCACATCCTTCACAAATAATTTTAAAGCACATAATATAATAATAATTAATATTAATTCCAACTATTTTATATTAACTAAACATTGTTTCATATATATATATATACACACATATATATACACACACATATATATGACATACATGTCATATATATATGTCATATATATATATGTGGCACACACATACTATATATAGACATGTATATTTTCTATGCCCTTCCTGCAGGCTTCCATCTGAACAGATTCATAACCTATATTTACAGGTGGAAATATAGTATAGCCTGAAGTTGTGCAAAAGAAAGCCTTCAATATTTTTTCACATAAAAACAATCTTTTTTATATGTCATAAAATTCTTAACTATCTTCATAGTTTCATCTAGTTCATACTTGGTTTTGTATGCAGACTTCAGAAGATTCTGCCTGGATAGGTTTTTATGGAATAATGTAACAGAAAAGGAAACAGGATCTGATTGAAAGTATTGAGTGTCATTTTCTGATCCATTCTAATTCTGATAATGTGGTCACATGCTGATTTGTACATTTCTGTTATGTAGAACTGGAATTTAACACGTATAATTTTAAAAGTAATTGCATATTTTCTGCATGAAAAAGATCATCATAACTGCTGGCTTTTAATCAATATTTATTGAGCCTTCATAAGATGCATTAAAAAGACAGGCTAGGGTTATGTGTTTGAATTACTAATCAGTTGGAAAATAAATTTTTTTCTTTCTATTATCATTGAGTGAAAATAATAGAAAATAATGGATTTTAAGAAAATAAAATAATCTTACAACATGACTGTAAAGGTGTCTGAAAAGCACAGATAGAAATTTTGTTCAAATAATTTTGCTGATTGTGTTTTTTCATTTTATTCACAGGTTCTGTTCAAGTAGTTAAAAATTATGGCATCCGTATCTGTTATCTATTACTCATGAAAGCAGTAATATGCAACCTCATTTCTTGAAAGTCAGGGATATACTGGCTTGTTGCTAAATATTAGAGAAATGCACTATGACAGCATATGAAATAATACAGATAACATTTTTCTCTGTGTCTAATGTGTCTGTTTTCTCATTTTAATTTATGTTTTCATCTCTCCAAGAATCTTCCCTTATCCCACTCTTCTTTTATTTTCACACTTTAAATGAAAAAACCAGGACAGTGTGGGAAGAACATTAATGTCTCTCTAACCACTACTACCATACCCATACTTCATTGTTCCTCAAACAAGAGTGTTATGACCAAATTTAGGATACCTTGGGACTCAGATTCTATGCAAAAGGATAGTATGAATGAATTTTCCATCCTTAGTAGTTGTTATACACTAGAGGAAATTTGAGAATGTTTTTTCCTCTGTGACATAGCAAGCCAAATATATCATCTATAAAACATATGATTAATTGAAAATGGATAAGAATGTAGAAAAAAAGTCAGTTTATCTCCTTAGGACAGTTACTTTTTGATAACAATTATATTTTTGTCACAAATACATTTCAACAATTATGAATAAAGACCTGTAGAGGATATAGAAAATGTGTGTATATGTATGTGTGTATGTATACATGTATTCTTTATGTGTGTGTGTGTGTGTGTGTGTAAATCCTATTGAAGGAGCTCAAAATACAGTTTAGGAAACATAAAATTAAAGCATGTGAAACAATAGGGTACAGTAGCACACAGTATATAACTAAGCTGGACTATGTTTATTAATGGAGCCTTCAATCAGAAATAGTCTGTTTTTGTTTCTACTTCCACTTTTATCCATTAATGGATGCCCAGGATATCTCAATGCCAGTTTTCTCAGAGAAAAGCATTAATTCAAGAGAACCAATTGCCATAAATATATTGTGGAGAGCTAGAATATCCATGACATATCTCCTATATTATTCTAATGAAAAAATACACTATAATTAAATGTAATGAGAGAAAGTATATTTATTGGGTAGTATGTATAAGTGCCATTTTAGGCTCAAAGAATGGAAGAAAAACCAATATTAGTTTAATTACTATACTCAGAGTTCACATACTATAACCCTAAAGAGTCAACAAACAAATATTTATCTATGTAAGCAAGGGATAGTATGCTATTGATCTAAGTCCCAAAAGAAACTTAATTCACCCCAGAGGATTCAAATGAAAGTATTCCAACAAAGTTATCCCTTCCACAGAGATAGGCTTAAGGAAACAAGCAAAGGATTGTGAGGTAATCAATAATTAGCAATAGCAGAAAGCCAAAACTATCCAAGGGCTAAATGGGCAAAGGAAAGGGAAGGGTTACTGAAGCTTATTGAGAATCACGACTGCGGAGAAGGAGCTGCAGTCTAGAAAAGACACAACCACTGCTAGAAATGCTATGCAAAATAATCATCTTGAGGGAATGTGTTCTCTTTCCCGGTTCATAAGGGGGCGTAGCTTTAAGAGCAAGAATTTCCCAGCGCCATGCTCCCCTCCCATCTCTTTCCATCCAGGAGATCCAATGGTTTATGTTTGAATTTCGCGGAGCGAAGGAAGAAACTAAAAGTCAATCACTCCAGTGGAAGTGCTAAGCAACTCCTTTCATTGGCCCAGGGTCTTGGAGAAGGTAGAGGTTTCTCCCAGGATAAAAGTCCCTGCTCCCTCACCTGCGCCAGATTCCCAACTTTCTGGAATCCCCTCCCACACGGTGGGAGCTCCCTCCGGGATTTCCCTTCTGGAATCCCATTCCACACTCTTCGTGGAAGCCTTTCTCTTCTCCTTTCCTTCTCTTTTCTCTACCTAAGTAAAAACACCTTTCTGCAACACAGTTTTGGGTCCGATATTGGCTTTACGAGTATACGGTGCAGCTGAAGTGGCCCCACTGCTTATTCCTTAAGAGACTGGAGGGCAAGAACCCACAATATCCAAAAAGAAACCCGGTTACAATCTGACATAAAAGGCTAATTGTGCTGACGGGAGGGAGCAAAAGCGTTTTTTTGTTTGTTTGTTTGTTTTTAAATTAAGAACAAGAACAATATATATATTTTTTTAATCACCTCTGCCTTCTCTGTCTATCCCATCACCTATAGGTGCTTCCCGCTGCCTGAACTTCCAGGAAGCTAGTTAATCAGGAAATAGACTGGGGAGGTTAACAAATTTGGGCAAAAACCCATTACCATAAAGAGACAAAGCTATTTCCTTAACATCATCAGATTTACACAAAAGCTCATTTTTGTAACAATAATGCTTTGTGTCATCTCTTAAAGTATCCATTTATCTAACAAGAGTCCGGCTAGCTTTAATTAGTTTTATAGTCCTAACTACTGCTCTCTAAGATAGTTTTTATTCATTTAAAAGTAAAATATATATATATATATATATGGTCTCAAAAATGACAATGTGTGCCATTAAATGGTACTTCATGGAATCTAACTATGACAATCAGTTCTTTTTACTATAACCTGTGGTCTATAAGACATCTGGCTGACAATACGAAAAGAAATCTCTATAATAGAGGCACATGTTATTTCAAGAACCAATGATTTTCTGTCACCTGGACAATGGTGCTGTCCTTGAGTGCTGACTAGGCAATATTCTGATGGGAGCCAAATCTGAGTCACTGTTTAGTGTCAGGATGTTTAAGACCCTACTAGCAACACCTCTGGGGAAAAAGGAAAGAAGAAAGAAAACTAGACAGGATAGGCATGACTGCCTTGGCCAACCCTCTTCAGAGCTCTGGAGTAGAAATGGTCCATCTAACTTGTCCTGGGCTGAACAGGAATGAGTAACCCTTATAAATGCCTCTTTTTCCCATTTTTCCATCTTTTCTCCTTCCTCCAACTTCAATTAATCATTAGTTATTTGCCATCCTGACGAGGGCATGACCTTAAGCAGGGTCTCTTTTGGCAACTGAGGCCATCTGAAAGTGTTAATGGCTGAAGGCTCTCATCAGACAGCATTCTACGAATTAAGAAATATATTATTGAAGGAGCCTCTCCATTGTACTTCTTGATATTCACCACAGATGCATTTTTCTCCTGAGATATACAAACTAATTTTTGGCAGTAATTATGAGCCTTATTTTTCATTCTTCCTGAATGAGTAGGTTCTTTTTTTTAGAAGTACCAGATCATATGATATGTCTGCACATTATTTATGCCCACTCAACCTGTCTCCTATAAACTTTACCTGATTTATTATACATTTGCCATTCTTTCAGGCAATTTCAAATCAGTGTTTTATTTCCTACACAAATATAGTTGCCAACTGCAAAAACTCCTCTTTTCTTTCTGCTTTCCTAAACACCAAAATCAAAGGATAAAAAGCTTTCAAATATACACTTAACCTTCTTCAAAATGCATGGTGGGTTTGTGTTAAATTTGTGATATTTCAAACAAATCTTCACTTACTGGCTACAGCAGCTGAAAATGAAGCAGAAGGCTGTTATGATCATTGGACCCAGAAAATTCCATGCACCTCTGTTAAAACAACATGGTTACTCTCTTCAGAAAAAGCTTTCACTTTTCTCTCTCTAGCCAGATAAAACGGAATGTAATTAGGACAGAGAATGGAAATCTAAAGCTCAAACAAAAGGCTGTATTGTTATGAAGTTTAAAGGTGAGTTTGTACAAATATCAAAAACTAATTAAGCAGAACAGGTGATATTTAACTACTTTGAGACTTCAAAAAAGGAAAATTGATTTTTGTCTCATTGGATTAAATTACATTTTCATATTGATTGACACAAAGCGCTTCTGTTACTTCTCTTCCAGACAAGATAAATACACTAGCTGCTATTTATTCATGAAACTCTGTCTCTCAAAATTTTGGGGAATGTTATTCTAGCATTTTATTATGGAGCAAATATTCTGACAGGTGATGACATTTTGGAAGATAAACAGATATATACATCCAATCACTTCCACTGTGTAATTTAGACCTAAAAAATAAGGCATAGAAGTGTTAGAACATATTCACAGGTCAATCCTTTCTGTCTGATGTAGATTAAGATCAATCACATCAATAAAACTTAATTAAATTTTGACCTTTAGTATTTTTGGTAGTCCCAAAACTAAAGTATTGAGTAAGTACTGCTAGTAGTTCAATTATCATTTCATTACTTCCAGAAGTTATAAAATGGCTAAGAAAAAAAAAAAAGACATAAGAAGCCCAATAGAACCATTAAACTAAAAGAAAGTTGAGAAAAGTTTCTTTAGAAAATGGGGCAGGGAGAAGCATAAAAATATAGAAAGGATCTTATTCTTTGGATTACAAAATACTCCCCTCCACCTACAGAAAGACACCAGTTTTAAATAGTTTGTCTTGCTTTGTTTTATAAAGTAAATAATGTGATACAAATACTTGGAAGAAGGGGGGATGTTCAGTGAAACAATTAAAAGTTAACCTTTAAAAACAAAATAATTGCATCTTCACTGTTCTAGGCTTTTATTGTGTTGATAGAAAAATATAAGCTAAAACAGCACAGAAATTCTTGGGACAATAAAAGGATTTGTAGAGTCTCTGTGTGATAAAATCTGGAGAAGAAATGGAGCACATTTAAAATAAAAAAAAAAACAAATACAAAAACAAGCAGAAAACCTTATAAAAAGATCAGGGCTATCTTATAGGGAATTTTATTACTCTGTTTTGCATCCTTACTTTACTCTTCAAATGGCTTTCCTTCTTTCGGTAAAATTTAAGATGCTCAATAGATTCTAAGGTGTTAAATGAGTTTACCCTTGACTACTTTTCTGATTTCATTTCCTATCATTCATCAGAACAGCTCACTCTGCTCTAGCCACTCCAGAATTATCACAATTCTGTGAATATTCCATGTATACTCAAAACTTAAGTCCATTGCAGCAGCTGTACCTTACATTTCAGATATCCATATGGCTTGCTTGTTATTTCCTTCAGCTCCCTGGTGAAATATTAAGGGGGACTTTCCTGACAATTCTATATCAAATTTCACAACCCACTGTGATCTGTTTTACTTTGCTTTTATTTTTTTCCACGGCTATGGTGACTTTACTATGGTCATTGAGGAATGTTCAATAAATATATGCTGAATGATTAAATGTATCTCCATACGTCCCTATCAAATCTTTAAGATAAAATAAATTTTCATTTGTGGGTTATGAAATTAAACATCCCTTAGGGGATAAAATGAAGCATTTAACGGAGCTCTAAGATAAAGCAGAGTGACAGCTAACAAATGCCTCCATGGTAATTATTGAACTAGTCAGATTCTCTGAGAGAGCAGAAAAGCATCTCATAGAATTATTTTTCTGTGTTAGTGAGGTACAGAGAAAAGAAAAGTAAGAAATTTCAGGTACTTATTATTTAGTAAAAGGATGGCAATATAGTATAAAGGAATTTTGTTAAATTCTCTGCATTGAAACCTGTATCATATGCTTCTCGTGTATGTCTTTATGGTGATTTGATATGCCTGAAAGATAGACAATAAGAGAACCAGATGCCATATGTAGATAAACAGTTTATCAAAGCTCTCCTTTCTCACTGATGAGATTTATAAACAACTACAGAGCATATAATTAAAAGTTAAAAATGCTGGAGAATGTAGAATTTCCTATATTTAAAAAGGAATCATATCTGGCTCATTCCAAACTGTTTAAAAAACTTCATGGATAAACAAAGGCTAATATATAGTACCTGGCTACATTTTCTACTTTTCAAGTCTCTCAAAAAGCTTTTTTTTTCCAGAAAAATAAGAACAAATCTCGTCCTAATATTTTACCAACTGTAGAGTTATAAACTTTTCCTAGAAATGTAGAACACACTGAGGGAATTCGATATTCTCTTTCAGGTCACTAACATGTATTCAAAAACAATGGAAATAGGAACCACTAAAAAGAGAGGAGATACTTTGTTCCAGGCCATGACACTAAATCTTTGGTCCCAATTATCAAATGAAGTTAAAAAGCATCTAATTGTTCTAGACCATTCATTCTTAAAGAGTACGATATTTTAGAAGAAACATGTAAAAGGGATTTAATCCACCTCTGAACCTGAAATCAATCTTTCAATGTGAATGTCTCTGTTCTTTATTATTTCTCCGTATTATAACAGAGTTTGTTTCACACTTGGTGATTTAAAAACATGTTGAAGGTTTGATTGAACAAGTCAATACATGAATTAGTGTGCTCACTAGGAAATAAGCATACGTTAATTTCTGTTCTGCTTATTAATAGGAACATTAAAAAGTAGGGAGACCATTCTGTTCTTGTGACAAAGTAAAACAGAACTAACCATCTTGAGCAACTTTTCTTAAATTAAATTAATACATAAATGTAAAATGATATTTCAAGTTATATTTTTCAAATCTTTTTACAAATTGTTTTATGCTTTTTTTTTTAAGCCCCAGGGTACATGTGCAGTATATGCAAGTTTGTTACGCAGGTAAACGTGTGCCATGGTGGTTTGCTGCACCTATCAACCCATCATGGTTTTCAAATTCCATGTTAACAACTGCCCACTACAATTATGTGTTGTAGTAGAAAAATTTTACATTTACTAAAGGGTAATCTAAACGAATAATATTTCATAAAATGTTGCCCACTGGCCACCTGCATAATGTACAACTGTAGAGACTTTAAAAAATGGTGAATTTAGTCCAATCCCACAGCTAGCATGCTATCAGGACAGACAGGTTTTTCAACAGATTGGGCACACAATGTCCACACCAGAGTTGCTTGAAAATAGAAAAATTATTTTTACTCATCTTCTGGTTAATATGGTCATATTGCTTCAACTGAATGTGCAGGGAGAACAGAGCACTCTAACTAAATGCTTGTATTAGCATGTTTTCATGCTGCTGATAAAGACCTACTGGAGACTGGATAATTTATAAATAAAAAGAGGTTTAATGGACTCACAGTTCCACGTGGCTGAGGAGGCCTCACAATCATGGCAAAAGGCAAAGGGCATATCTTACATAGCGGCAGACAAGAGCGAATGAGAATGAAATGAAAGGAGTTTTTCCTTATAAAACCATCAGATCTCATGAAACTTACTCACTATCATGAGAGCAGTATGGGGGAACCCCTCCATGATTCAATTATCTCCCACCAGGTCCCTCCCACAACAAGTGGGAGTTATGGGAGCTACAATTCAAGATGAGATTCCGGCAGGGACACAGCCAAACCATATCAATATTGTGTCCCATATTATCATAGTTGTTCCCATCTGCTTAGTTAGAACCTGTTTTATGGTCTCATATCACTTAAAGGAGGTGGAAGAATATACTTCCACATGCACTTGGAATCAAAGAAAAAGAATTGATGAATAACAAAATTACGGAAATCAAATCTCTGAGGAATGGGGTTAAAAACTATTTTAAATACTTTTAACAAGTTCAATAAGTATGACAAAATTTACAACCACTATTCTGATTTAATGTCTGTAAATGGATTAGAGAAATTTTGAACTATTATATTTAATTCTTTACTCATTTAATTCAATAATTTAATTGAAAATACTCGGTTTTGATTCAGTTTGTTACATAAATATCATGCTCTTCTAACTTTTAAAGTCCCTGTTAATGTAACCAAAATTAATATATACCCCTTTCCAGTTCATAAGTTTTATCATATAACATCAACAAAGCATAGCACTCATTAATATTTTACTCTACTTGCTGACTGTCTAAGAAGATGAAGTAAAGTAAGTGGCGGGGAAATACATTACTGTTTGTGAAGTTCCTGAAAAAGTAAGCTATTTACACATTACAGTATTTGGTTAAATAGTCATTTCAACTAACACAGCCCATTGAAAATCTCATTCTTTCGATTTGGAGACTTTTACATTTATGTTTACAGAGTTGTCTCAGGAGCTAAAATAAACAAGAAACTATACACAAACACACACACACTAACACATATATATGTGTGTGAATATATACATATATATATATAATTTCTTAAACATGAATATTAAAACTAAATAGACCTACTAGACAATTAGGCTCAATAATAAATAGGGCCCTCTGATAATTTAGTGTCATTTGTAAGATAATATAATAGGCATGCTAATAAGTAAAAAAATTGTGAAAGAAGTCTTATGCCAATCAAAAATGAGGCTCATCTGAATCTGCCATTGTCTTAGATGACTATGAGAAGAAAATATAGTACGAAACAGATTTTATGTAAATTACCAGAAGGTATTACAAAACTTTGTGACTTGAGATGTTTCTCTCCACTCCATGAAGGCATGAGCACATCAGACTGATTTTTTGATCGAGTCATTTGACAAGCTGGATGGCAGGTTGCAGCTGAAAAGATAGTTGGTGTTAGGCATTACCCATCACTCATATGTCAAAAAATATTGTGAGCTCAATTTTGCAATGTTCAAGCACATGTTGATCATGGTTTGTACCTCACATCATATCAGAAAATAGAGTAGGGTGTTTTCATGGAGGAAAATAGAGTATGTCCACATATCAGACAGGATATTTTGAGTTATGTTGTCAGAACCAATAAGTTGACTAATGCTGACAATCAATTGAATAATTCAGATGTATTTAATTTGAATCAAGAGAGAATACTGAGGTATCCAATTTAATTGATATAATTACCATGATGATTGTCAATTTTTCACCTCAGCTTATTACTGTATGTGAGCGATTATAGCTCAATGAATACTAATTTCTGAATCATAAAGATGAATACACATATACTGAAAAATAATGAAAGAGATATTGGTATATAATACTATATTTTACTAAAATGCATAATCATTTTTATTCTCTACATCTTGCTTGACAGTTTTGGTATATTACCTGTATTGACTGAATTATTTTCTTACATATTTTCCCAAATATAGGACAGAATAAAAAGGATCTTTTAGAAAGAACTATTGCAAGGGATGTTTGATTTTTTTACATTGAGTAGAAGAAAACCAAGTTTATAAAGGATACAAATGTTATTTATAAATGACATTTTAAACATTTATAATTATTTATTTCAAATTATTTTCTTCTATAGGTTATTCTGAATGAGGTTTTCAAGCACAAAGGGAGAAAAAAATGGATGTTTTTGAAACTTGAGTTTCAAATAAAAGTATAAATAAGCTGTCATATATTGTCATACCTTGTCAAAATTATAATAAATAAAGTCCTATTTTATGCCAAGTATGGAGATATGCGGAGATATAATTTTAATTTCATATGGAAGAAGGTAAATATATATTTATATTTTTATAAGCATAAAAAGATATATAAAATTTTTATAGAAATAAAAAGATAAATATAAAATGCTATACCATTTTATACCATAGATATTATATATTTACCTTTTTATAGGTAACAATGTTATAAAGAATAATGATTCATTTTATATTTACCATTATTTACACATTAATCCATGTTTAATGCAACTATCAGATATTAATTCCATATTATATTTATCACATAGAAATATGTGCAGTAAGGACATATATATTTTACTTATTATGCAAATATTATTGTTTTATAAGTCTAAAGAAAGGATCCACTTAAATGTCTTGAGTAGATGATAAATTTTAAAAATGTATGTACTTGTGATAGACAAATTAATGTTATAATTAGTAAGAAGATGATAATATTAATTTTGCATCCACAGCAATTACTAGTATACATGAAAACCATGAGCAGTAATGTTTGATTTATACTGTAGTTACTTTGAGAGTCTATTAAAGAAATTAATAAAATGTTTTTTATCACCACAAATCTGTTATATTATGAAATGGTGTTGGAAACTTTTATTCAGTGGTAACATTCTTTTTTTTTTCTTTTTACATTCATAGAATTTAAAATGAGCTTGTCTCATTCAAATGCACATCAAAACAATACTCCCTTACAATGATAGCATCAAAGAATCAGTCTTGGTGTGTATAGAACAAAGGTCAAGGTTAATTTGGGCTGAAATGTGCACAGCTCTCATTAATGACATTCAGGAAAACTTCAGTGTGATGGAATTTCTTCTAGACAAGCTGTACTTTAGAAAGGAGGTTTAGAAGTCCTCAGAGACATTTATCTAACTCACTGAATTCTATTCCTGTTATTGTAAGTTACTATATTATTTTTCAACCTCATTACTAACTTTGATACTCACCCAAAATGAGGAAAACATTTAGTGATAAATGTGAATAGACAATAAATAGTATTTATCTTTTAAAATACAACTATTTACTTAAAGTGTTGTTTTCTTTTAAAGCTAGTGTTTTTGTTATTACAGAATTCACATATTCGTTGCTGCACTGTCATATCCAAACTTCAAAGACAAAAGGTAATGCAAAATTTTAACTTTAAAAATATTAAAGAAGATTTAACCACAGGAAAGTTCCAAGAATAGTAACAAAACCTCCCAAATACCCTTCATTCACTGAGATTTTCCTATTGTAAATATTTTGCCACATTTGAATAATTATTTTCTCCTGCTTTCTCTCTCATCCTCACATTTGTATTTACATGTAAACACATACACAGTCTCATGTATATGTATATTATTAAGAACCATTTGAGAATAAATTGGAAACAGCATGAAACTTTTCTCTTAAAAACATTCTTGTGTGTATCTTAAGATAAAAACATTGTTTATATAATTATAATAAAATTATCAAAGTCAGGAAATTTGACAGTGATGTAATACTATGATCCAACATTCATCTTTACTCAAATTTTACCAATTTTGCACCAAATTTTTCTCCTAGAACACTCAGATCCAAGATCAACTCAAGGATACACATTGCATTTGCTTTTCATGTCATTTTTTTTGGGGGGGAGGGGGTGGCCTCTTTTAATCTGAATTGATTTACCAGTCATTGTTTTTCTTTCAAAACTTATATATTTTAAGACCATATGCTTTTTTTGGGAGAATGCCTCTCAGGTTGTGTTTGTCTGATGGTTCATTAGCCTTTGGCTTAGGATATACATTTTGGACAGTAATATAATATAAATATTCCATCTTCAGTGCAATATATCAGGAGTCATATGATAACTATTTGTCTCCTATGAGCTATGTAAAGTTGAACACTTGTTTAAATGGCACCCTCCAAATTTCTCTCTGTAAAGTAACTATTGTTACTTTTATAATAAGTAAGTAATTTTAGGGAGGATACTTTTAGATAATGTAAATAACCTGCCTATTATCAAAATTTTGTTTATCAGTTTTAACATCTATTCTTGCCACAATCCATTGTTGCTATGATTTTTGCATAATGGCAATTATTTCTTCCACATTTATTTACTGTTAGTCTGTTGTTAAAAAAGATATTATCCTTCTTTTCTGTTTATTTTTATATGTCTTGCCTAAGATATTTTACTTAATTTGATGAATTAAAATCTGTTTCTATCATTATTTTTGTTTATTCCCAAATTATTCCAGTTTAACCCATTCAGTGGGCTTCTTTAAATTTTTGAGACATCTTTTTCAGTTTTTGTGTACTTCATTTTCCTGTCACAAATATATATTCCAACCTTACTTGTATTTCCCCAGCCCTGTAATCATCAATTTCTTGTTTACTTCCCCAGCCCTGCAATCATCAGTTTCTCTAAGAAACAATGATTTTCTATATCAAGATATTCAGAAAATGATTGGTTCAAGGAGTGTAATTTTAAAATTATTTTTAAAAATTCAACTTTATATGCTTTAGAAAATTTGAGGGACATGATATCACGTGTATTTGCAACAGAAAAATATAATTTAACCTTGGGAAATATAAAATATCCAATATTTTCTTATAAAGCAAGATTTTTTTAACACAATGTGGTTTAGCAAACTATACATGATATACTATTTAAAATAATAATGTTTTCTCTAATGTATTGATAAGTAACATCATAGTGAAAGATGAATTATAATTTTCCAGGTAAATTTGTAAAAATAAAAGAAATATTCAGAGTTAAGAACAACAATTAAAATATTGTTTAAATAGGCCGATTCATATCCCACCAAGAGAATCCCAGAAATTTGAGTCTGGGGCAGTTCACAACCTCATCTTATCTAGGTATATCACATTATAGTCAAATTGAAGTCTATATCACTTACCTCAGTACTTGAAATATTCTAATTATGCACTAATTCACATTTAATGAATAAAGAACTCAAATTATAAAGGTAGAAAGGGTAGATAGAAAAGAATGAAAAAAAACTTGAGGAAGAAAATTTAGCCACTACTCAGAGAGATTTCCACCTTTGTTGAGGAGATGCTATGACAAGCTAAATTTGAAGTAGATGCTGAGTCTCAAAGGGCAGACTAGTCTGGTATGTTTGTATTCAAGGAGGAAATTAAGAAATAAAAAGCATCTAACCCAATTCTTGGTAAGGAGAAAAAGTTGGTCATGATGGATAATTTGAAATATATGGCCTCAACATCATGTACTTGAACATCAAATAACAATAAAAAGTATTATATTTGTGTTGACATAAAAATTTGTATGTGAGGAAGGACTAAAATTTTATCTGGTTGGAAAACAGGAAGTCAGCATAGATTACAAAAGTTTTACAACAAGAATGAATAAGGTATTAAACCATAAGACAGTTTTCAGAAGAGCAAATGTTTTATTGCGTGGATTAGTCTGCTCTTACACTGCTATAAAGATACTATCAGAGACTGGGTAATTTATAAACAAAGGAGGTTTAATTAACACACAGTTCCACATGGCTGGAAAGGCCTCAGGAAACATAATCATGGTGGAATGGGAAGCAGGCATCTTCATAAGGCAGCAAGAGAGAGACAAGAGTGAAAGAGAAACTACCAAACACTTATAAAACCATCAGATCTTGTGAGAACACACTATCACAAGAACAGCATAGATCCAATCAACTCCCACCAGGTTTCTTCCTCAACATTTGCAGATTATAATTCAAGATAAGATTTGGGTGGGGACACATAGACAAACCATATCAGTGTGTTTGTAGTTTTGGGTGCTAGGGTACACTGGAAAGCTGGATTGATTTCAGTTTTCCTGTGTCATTTATTCTGCTGATAACTTGTACTGGGTATTTGATTCTGAAAACTTACATTAATCCTATTTCCCAGTGTAAGAATTAGAAACTTTCTGAGTCCTGTAAAATCATTTTAACCAGTCAGTTTATTCCTGAAGCTATGCATCTTTTGCAATACTTTGCCACAACAGTCATTAGTAGCCAGCACACACTACCAAATGTTGCATTTTCTAACTATAATCTTAGAACTGTCAGGCAAGCAAATACATTTTTCCACCTCCAAAATGATTGTAGATGATAGGTTTAAAAATTTTATGCTACTGTATAGCATGAATCACAAACTTTCTAGTCTGTGGTATTACTTTCCTAAATACATGTTGCCTAAATGCTAAGCCATTGTTAAATATTTTAGTTTTGGGTAAAAATAGTACTCTTATTTTATATCAATTTCTTCACCAGTCAAAATTGTCTAAAGTATGTTTCTGTAAGAGATAAATCCACAGTTCTCAATAGTTTAACTCAATACAGTTTATTGCTCACTCATAACACTGTCCAGGTGAACATCAGATGTTCCTCACCACCAACCTAGACATTCCTACTGAGAGAGTTAACACAGGGTTAACTCAGTATTCCTACTGAAAGAGTTAACACAGTATTTTCTCACTAAGATGTAACATTTCCTCTTTTTAAATATTGCAGATAACACAGAGAAAGAAGACATGAAAGATCACTTAAGACCTTTTAAAATCCAACTCAAGGGTTGGTGTACACAATTTCTTTTCACATATCATGGAGCAGCACAACTCGCAGAAATATTTATATAATAAATAGGGAAAAAAAAGTGCCATTATTTTTAAGAGAAAAAGAAAAACTATATAGTGACCAGGGATCACTGCCTTTGACACTTGAGATAAGGAGAATCATTCTTTTGGCCAGGTGCGATGGCTCATGCCTGTAATGCTAGCACTTTGGGAAGCCAAGGTGGGTGGATCACCTGAGGTCAGGTGTTCGAGACCAGCCTGGCCAACATATTGAAACTCCATCTCTACTGAAAAATACAAAAATCAGCTGAGCATGGTGGCGGGCACCTGTAATCCCAACTACGGGGGAAGCTGAGGAAGGAGAATCACTTGAACCCAGGAGGCAGAGGTTGCAGTGAGCCAAGATCACACCACGACACTACAGCCTGGACTAAAGAGCAAGACTCCATCTCAAAAAAAAAAAAAAAAGGAAAAACATTCTTTAAATGCATGTGTTATAAAAGCAGAAATTGATGTTTATACAGGAGGATTTAAGATGAGAGAGAACAATAAGGAAATCTGTGTCATTATATGCATCTGGACAAAAGTGAAGCAAGATTGAAACTAATGAATAAAAATAATAGAGAGTAAATTCCACATAGCAGCTATAACATCAAAGAATAGTTATTGCATTCAAAGACTGAATTAAAATTTAGATAAAAGAATTACAGATCTATTTTCAAACTTCTCACTTGGACAACAAGGTAAATAGCTTTCCCAGACAATATATAAGATATATTCTATTTTTAAGTGGATAAGTTTTAGGTTTCACCTGTTGAATTTGAACTTGCCTGAAAACTGTCTTTAGAACAAACTAGCAGTGGGAATATAATTTTTAAATTATGAATGTAAATGATGCTAAAGTCATTTACATAAATATAAATATTAGTTATAGCATTATAAGTGGACACAATCTACTTAATTTATATATATATATATATTTATTCATCAACTATACATATAGCACTGTGTTTCTGGTATGGTAATAGATATTATAGATTTGAATGAAGAAAAAGGGATCCCCAACATGGAATATCTCATCTCTATAGCTAAAATTAAAATAATGTGAAAATAAAAATACAATCTAATACATACTAAATACAAATCTATTATTATCACATTTACATAGATAGATTATATATCATATAAATATTAATATTGGTGATCACTAAAGGATAGGATTGTAGATTGGTTTTACTCTAGTGTGTATTCTAAATTAACAATTGAAAAATTTGCAACAAAATAAAGCTATAAAATAAAGTTATCATTGAGTTATTTGATTGTTGAATACTTCGGGAGTTGCTTAATTTTTTGGTTTTACCTTTCTTATATTAAACATGAGTTATGAAATGAAATATTAAGAGGTCTGAAATTCCAGGATTTAGAGAAGGCAAACGAGATTCTGAGGATAGAATCTGCAAAAATGATCACCCTTAGGTGGTCATTAATCAATTTTCAAAAGAACTTCACCATAGTGCAGTTAGTCTAATAATAAGGTGTTGATGATTAAACTGAAAATGCAGTACTTGTAGATTACCTAGCTTGCTGATAATTAAAATAATTCAAAAGAAGGTAAAATAAGCCAGTAGCTAGAGGAGGATATAAGTAAATTAAATGTGTATGCAATTATTTTTTATTTCAATGAACTCTTGAAGTATCTAATTCTCCTAATAAAAGCTATATCAGGCATCATGCCTGTAATCCAAGCACTTTGGAAGCCTGAAGTGGAAGGATCACTTAAAGGCAGGGGTTTGAGATAATAGTGAGAACTGGGCAACATAATAAGACCTGATCTCTACTGAAAAAAAAAATAGTCAGGTGTGGTGAACACAGGCTTGCATCCAGGAGATAGAGGTGCTATGATCTATAATTGTATCATTGCACTCCAGTCTTGGTGATACAGGGAGACCCTGTTTCAAAAAAAAAAAAAAAAAAAAAATTAACAGACCTACATTTTTGTGAACAGTTCATCATTGTGAAGTATTTATTTATATAAAGGTAGTTCTAAATTCTTATTGTCTTATTGTTTTGATTGTTCATTCTGCTCCTAGTATCTCAGGTTACACAATTAAGTTTATAGATCTTCTTATTAATTTTACTTCAGTTTTTCCAAAATTAAAGCATTTACAGTAGACCTTTTTGTTGGAGAGTTGTTCAGTATTTATTCAGAAGGAATTTAAACTGAAGACTTTTGTTAAAAAAAAATTAATTGAGAAATTTATGGCCAATAAGTAAAATTTTTATTTTTCTAAATTCAATTTCCTGGCCACTAATATTGTTAATGAAATATTAAACATTTTTGGAGAGAGATCCAAGATGGCCAATTAACAACAGCTCAGGATTGTAGGTCCCAGTGAAAGCGCAGAGAGCCAGTGGATGCCACACTTTCAGACGAATTTTTGTTGCCCACAGACTGGGAGATTCCTGGCGGAGGAGCCACACGGGTCGCCAGGGCGACTTTTTTGGCCTGCACGGCTGTTTTGCCGGCGCCCCAGCACGGCGCTTCTCGGCGCTGAGTATATGGGACAGAGTGCCCTTTGAGTCCGGCTCGGCTGGTCTCATCCCCACAAGGAGAACAGCAATTGAAAGCGCTGAGGACTGAGAGTTTCACAGTAAGCACAGCTGAACCGGGAAGGTCCAGCTCTGCAGGGAAGGGGCGTCCGCCAAAGAAAAACTAAGAAACAGAAAAAACTTCATCACTGGGCAGAGAGATCCAAGATCGCCGATTAACAACAGCTCAGGATTTTAGCTCCCAGGGAAAGCACAGAGAGCGAGTGAACGCCGCAATTTCAGACGAATTTCTGTGGAACACAAACTGGAAAATTCCCAGTGGAGGAGCCACACGTCGCCAGCGCGACTCTTTTGGCCGGCACAGCTGTTTTGCCTGTGCCCCGGCGTGGCGCAGCGCTTCTCAGTGCGGAGCATATGTGACTGGGTGCCCCTTGAGTTGGGCCCAGCTGGTCCCATCCCCACAAGGAGAACAGCAATTGGAAGCGCTGAGGACCGAGAGTTTCACAGTAAGCACAGCTGAACCTGGGAAGGCCTAGCTCTGTGGGGAAAGGGCGTCCGCCAAAGGAAAACTAAGAAACAGAAAAAACTTCATCACCAACAAGCCGGACGTCCACTCAGACCCAATCTGAAAGTCAGCAATTACAAAGACGACAGGTGGATAAATCC
>CAUYLG010010518.1:0-12465 GCA_963573385.1 Cacajao melanocephalus | reverse complement strand
GAACCTCTTCAAGGAGAACTACAAACCACTCCTCAAGTAAATCAGAGAGGACACAAACAGATGGAAAAACATTCCACGCTCATGGTTAGGAAGAGACAATATCATGAAAATTGCCATACTGCTCAAAGTAATTTATAGATTCAAAGCTATCCTCATCAAGCCATCAATGACTTTCTTCACAGAATTGTAAAAAACCACCTTAAACTTCATATGGAACCAAAAGAAAGCCCGCATAGCCAAGAAAATCCTAAGCAAAAAAATCAAACAAATGAAAAAAAAAAAAAGCTGGAGGCATCACGCTTCCTGACTTCAAATTACACTATAAGACTACGGTAATCAAAACAGCATGGTACTGGTACAAAAAAAAGAAATATAGACCAATGGAACAGAACAGAAACCTCAGAAGTCACACCACACATCTACAACCATCTGATTTTTGACAAACCTAACACAAACAAGCAATGGGGAAAGATTCCCTACGAAATAACTGGTGTTGGAAAAACTGGCTAGCCATATGCAAAAAGCTGAAACTGGACCCCATCCTTACAACTTATACAAAAATTAACTCCAGATGGATTAAAGATATAAACCTAAGATGTAGCACCATAAAAACCCTAGAGGAAAGCCTAGGCAATACCATCCAGGACATAGGCATAGGCAAGGACTTCATGACTAACACACAAAAAGCAATGCCCACAAAAGCCAAAATAGACAAATAGGATCTAATTAAACTTAAGAGATTCTGCATAGTGAAAGAAACTATTGTTAGAGTGAACTGGCAACCAACAGAATGGGAAAAAAATTTTGCAATCTACCCATCTGACAAAGAGCTAAAAATGTGAATTTACAAAGAATTTAAACAAAGTTATGTGAAAAAAAAACCATAAAAAAGTGGGCAAAGCATATCAACAGACACTTCTCAAAAGCAGACATTTATGCAGCCAACAAACATATGAAAAAAAGCCCATCACACTGGTCATTAGAGAAATGCAAATCAAAACCACATTGAGATACAATCTCATGCCAGTTAGAATGGCGATCACTAAAAAATCAGGAGACAACAGATGCTGGAGAGGATGTGGAGAAATAGGAATGCTTTTCCACTGTTGGTGGGAGTATAAATTAGTTCAACCATTGTGGAAGACAGTGTCGCAATTCCTCAAGGATCTAGAACTAGAAATATCATTTGACCCAGCAATTCCATTACTGGGTATATACCCAAAGGATTATAAAACATTATATTATAATGACACAGGCACACATATGTTTATTGCAGCAATGTTTACAATAGCAAAGATTTGGAACCAACCCAAATGCCCATCAAGAATAGACTGGGTAAAGAAAATGTGGCACATATATGCCATGGAATACTATGCAGCCATAAAAAAGAAAGAATTCATGTCCTTTGCAGGGACATGGATGAAGCTGGAAACCATCATTCTCAGCAAACTGACACAAAAACAGAAAACCAAACACTGCATGTTCTCACTCATAAGTGGGTGTTGAACAATAAGAACACATGGATACAGGGAGGGGAATATTACACATTGGGGCTTGTTGGGTGTTGGGGGGGCCTAGAGGAGGGATAACAGGGGATGGGGGAATCAAGGAGGGATAACATTAGGAGAAATACTTAATGTACATGATGGGGGGATGGATGCAGAAAACCACCATGACACGTGTATACCTGTGTAACAAACCTGCACCATCTGCACATGAACCCCAGAACTTAAAGTATAATTTTAAAAATAAAAAGAAAACTTATTTTGTATACAAGACAACTGAAGAGGAAAAAACTACCATGACCATATAGGAATAATTTGTGCTGTGTGCCAATAAGAACCTGGTTTAGGTTTCTATGTCAATTTACAACCCCCATAGTGTACCAGGCAAGGTTAGTGGCTATGGAAAATACCACCAGGGTGTGCTATCTAAAGACACATCCATTAGTGTGTTAACTATAAAAAAAGAACATTGTACAGTTTAAAAACAAATCTTACAGAGACTTTTCAGTTATTTTCTTTAAAAGGAGTGAGTTGTGTATAGGAGAGTTAAATGCTTTGCAGACAAGAAAAAAACCCACTAGAACCAACGATTACTACTGTCTCATCCTCCTCCTTCCCCTCCTCCTCCTCCTCCTCCTTCTTCTTCTTACTCTCCTTCTTCTGCTTCTTCCAACTACTACTGCCTTCTCCTCCTCCTTCTTCATCTTCCTCTCCCTCCTCTTCCTTCTCCTGCTTTTTCCTCCTCCTACTCTTCATCTTTCTTCTCTTCCTCCTTTTTGTCACTTTTTTCAGCCTTGACATCTCTCATTTTTTTGCTGCATCAGGTTTTCCTTTAGCTCGGTATGCAGCAATACCCTTTACATATTTTCCTTTCAGCTTCACAGCCTTCTTTTCATAAGGCTGCTTATCCTTTGCAGAAGTGTTTTTCCACATCTCTCCTAGTTTCTTTGCCTTATCACCAATAGATAGGCTGGGATGTTCTCTTTTGACTTTTGGGCGATATTCAGAACAGAACAAGAAAAAAACCAAAGGAGACCTCTCTGATGCAATGAGTTGCTTGAACTTTTTTGTTTCCCCTTTAGGAAATATAGGTTTTCATTACTTTTTCATATCCATCTTTGCCATGTCTTCACATTTTCCTTTCTCTTTAGCAGACACGATCTTCGACTTCTCTGCTCACTTCATAGAGAACTCTGAGAAGTTGACTGAAGCATCTGGGTGCTCCTCCCAACAAGTGTGCACAAAGACTGCATATGAGAACATTTTGACTCTTGGCTTCTTAGGACCTCCTTTGCCCATGGTTAGTTATTTCCTCTCAATGAGGCAGAGTCATCCAGTGCCCATTCAGCTCTCACTTGCCCCAGCACTGTCTCTATGGAGCTCAATGTACTGCCATAGCTGTGCTTCCATTCTTTATTTTTGTTAGGAAGTACTCTGTGATATTCTTTTCCGCCTCCTTCTTCCCCTCCTCTCTTTACTATCTTCATCCCATTCTCTTTTTACCATTCTTCTTACTATCCTCTAACCATCATTCTCACCATCTTCTCTTCATCATGCGATTTTTTTTGTAGTGTAATGTGATTATGTACTATATTAAAATATTAACGCCTTAGTGTGAATTACAGTAATATAATTTGGCCCTTTTGTTCACTCCTCACACCTATCTGGCAAAACTTTGACTCTGGATTAATAAAACCATCTGTTTTCTCCATTCATACACCTGGATTCCTGAGCATTGATAGAGAAAAATCACACAGTCTGTGCCTTGGAGCCACTAAAAATTCTTAGTCTCCAACTTCAGCTCACCTTCAGGTTGCCTGGCAGCATTTCTACATGTATTACAACATCTCCTTAAGGCCCAAGAGATAAGGAATCCTAAGATCATATTAAGAATATTATTGCAATGATGGGACAGGATTCTAGCTGGGCAGTAGAAAAAAATTCCCTTTCACCCACTTCTTCCACTAAAACTCTTCCAAGACCATTTCTGCAAGACCAGGATGGTTTTCTTAATTCCATAATTGCCTACTAATGTCTCTTCTCCATATAGAGCCAGAGTAAGCCTTTAAAAATGCAAAGCTGACTGGGTAATTCCCCTGCTTACTCTCATTGGCCTCCTGCCGCACTTAAAATAAAACGCACTTCTTACTAAGGCCTATCAAACCTGACACAATCTGGCCACTCCCTACTTCTTCCCTACTCTTCTCTATCCACACTAGTAGTATTGCTGATCCTCAAACCTGAAGCGCATGCCCACTCCTTTTGTGCTTGCTTTTCCCTTGTACTGGAACACTCTTCCTCAGAGTTGGACATGGTTCCCTCTCTTCTTTCATTCAGGTCTCTGTTCATATGTCACCTTCCTCTGCCTACATACCAATCCACTTTCTTGTACCATTAGCCTGAACACAGAGAAACGTCAGTACTGAGATCTACTTACAGCATCATAAGGGAACTTTATTATGCTGCACGTTACATACTTTCATCTTCCATTCCTTACTGTGTCCTTGGGCCTCCAACAGGCTTATACATGGAAAGATAAATATATCCTTGTATTCATCAGAAAGAATATAAACTTGGCAAAGCCACAGTGTAGAATGGCAACAGCAGGAGAAGGACATGGAGAGTAGGGACAAGAGAATCCTCATCGAGTTTGCCCATTTAGGCCCTGGGTGCTTTTATTTTATTTATTTTTAAATTTATGTACAGTAAAATTTACTGTTTGTGGTGTATACTTCTATGAATTCTGACATATGGCTAGAGTCATTGATCTACTCCCACAATCAAGATACAAAGCAGTGTCATCACTCCCTAAAACTCCCTCATCCAGCCAATTTATAGTCAATCCCTTCCCCACCCACTCCCAACCCCTGGCAACTACTTACGTGTTCTCCACCTCTATTGTTTTTAGACCCTAGTATTTTTACTCTAGCCATTATTTGAAGTCTAGCTAGTCCTAATAATATCTGCAGGAGTCATTCAAATCGGAACTTGAGGATAGCAAAATAATTAGTTGAGCATGACTGAAAGAATATTAACTTAAGCATAGATATATTTAATAAACAAAATATGAGCTTTACTGAGAATGTGATATAGATTCTCAGGGCAAAACCTCAGCCGGAGTGGTTAGAAGAATAATCTCCATGTTGGTCTGGCTTGGCTCAGATTCCTCCTCTCCTGAGAAGGAGGAGCACTATATGTTCATTCAGGCTTCTGCTAATTCCCTTCCCAATATCTGTTCCTGTCCCTCATAAATTACCTTTTTATACGACTGCCTTAATATTAATTGCAGTATTTCCTTTGGACTTACCAAAGTCCAAAGATCCCTTTAAGCACTGAATAACTGTCACCAAATTGCTGAAGGTTATTATAATGATGTCTGCAAAATGGTATTTTTCTATGCAGTTCCTGCAACTCCCGCTCTCCTTCCGTTTGAGCTGCATGCTGAGTCTGCTCCCTCACTCAGGAACCAGTTGCTACTTAACCTGAGTGTTCCGTGCTCTGGCCTTGGTTCTTTGGTTTGCCACATCTAGGTTTTGAGTGTGACCCAGGACAAGAGGGTTTAAAAGTTATAGAGTCCAACTTCCAGCCTGGTTACTGTGGCCTTATTGTATCATATCACACCCACTAATCACTCACATCTAGTAGGAACTCTGACCCATGAATTGCATAGTGGCATTGAGTTTCCCACAGTAGGAATTAACAGTAGGAATAACAGGAAAGCTCACAGGTTAGCTCCGGTACCTGCAACTGTAGCATCAAAACTGGAAGTTAACAAATCTGACAGGCTATGATTGCAAAGTGGCTTCAACAACCTTTGATGATTCTTAACTTTGCTTAGGCCTTGTCTCATGCATATTTGTGGAACTATACTAGATTCTAGCTCTGAATTCACCTTGGAGATCTCTTTATTTCCTAGTTCCAGCCACTCTTCACAATATTCCTGAGGGAGATATGTATCCAAAGGGGCAAAGGAAAACAAGCCCTTTAGTATTAGACTAGTATTACCATATGGCCAGGTTTGCCAGGACAATGATGGATATAAGGTGTAATTATCATAGCACATTTTTCACTCTCAAAGTATACCCATTTTGATGATATATCATATGGCTACCCTAATTATATACAGCAAGCATACTCTCCCTTTCTCTACAGCTCTGGAGGGAATATGGAACCACCAAAAGTCAGACAGACAAGGTGAGTGGTAGAGCATCAAAGAAAGGAACCAAAGTTATTTCTACTATGGAGAAGTAAAATTGGCAGCCAGCATTTTGCAGTGCTTCTCAGAGTGGAAACAACACACCTATATGAAGGGTTCTTAGGATGGAACTTGAATTTTCACAAATATAGAGACTAAGGACAAATATGAAACTAGAAAGTAACATCCCAGAAAAGAAATGTCAAGCAGGAAGGAGATGCAGGAAAGCCATGCAGATTGGATCAGGAGTTAAGAACTCTCTTCTGACCAATAGTTAAGAACTATTGTTTTATTATCTTTTCAGTAGTAGTATATATGAAAAGATTTATTAAATGGCAAATAGTTCTTATTCCAAGGTGTGTTTTGTTTGTTCTCAACAAATCTATCAGTTTCACAAAATCCTGAGTTGAATAAGCCTTAAGCAGGTTTGGTGGATCCTACATGAGTTTTATAATAATAATTCCAAAACCCAGAGTGGAGAAAATCAGATAATCAGCACTGTTAACAAAATGCTTTCTTAACATAGCTTATTCCTGTCTAGGCATGTCATATGTTTCAGAAGTCCATGGTAATTCTATGCTTGTTGTGATAACAGAGAGACACTTTTGCACTTTTACCACCATGTAAGTAGAATGACATTTAGGGCAAAGATAAGGGAGACATGTCATGAGTAAAAAAATAGGTGCTGGTTTTGCAATGTCACTTGAGGACATTCTTGTGGCTTTTGACTTTCGGTTTAGTTTATTCCTTCTGGGTACTGCATTTGTGTGTCAGGTGAGCTAGGATGTGATTGGTTTATATGGTTCTTACAAGTAATAAAATACTAACTGTAGTCGGTTCTGTTTTTGCTGCCATAAGCCCCATACTTGCTCCTGCCATTAAGTATTTAAATGCCCCTGTGACCATGATATAACTTCTCTAGGCCTAGGGTTCCTTATCTCAGGACATAAACAGAACTTTGGATTTCATTAGGTGCTATCTACGGTTCCTTATAGCTCTATGATTTTACTTTATATTTATAGGAAGGTATCTGTGTTTACGCATCTTAAGTTTATGTGACAAACTCCTGAGAAGGAGGAGCACTATATGTTCATTCAGGACAATACCTAAGACAAAAAGTAAATAAAAAATAAAACATTATTTCATACTTCAGGCACCTGGAAGAAGGCCTTTCAGGGAAGCCTCCCTTCTCCCAACTCCTTCCTTCCTGTTAGAAAAGGCTGATTGGTCACATTCCAGGACTCTCTGTGAACCATTTGCATTCCTGGATGGGATCATCGTGCACTGAATATCATGTACATGGGTACAGCATGAATTCTTCCTACTTATACCCACAAGGCTTATCCTAGCTGTCTCTTTTGTATTATCTTTCTCACTCATGCAGAAACAAATGAAAAACTGAGCTAGGTTCCATTGGCTTTCTTACCCTCTTCTCTCTCTTGAGCACTGAAGTTCTTCCTACAGGACTCCTGTCCTTTTGGTATCCCTCTTTCTGGAACATGAGAAGATTCTGGTATTCAAATGTAGGCCACATGCCCCTATTAAGCATAGCAGAACATGGCATGGGCCTGGGGGATGGGAGTATGAGGTTGAAAGTCCAAGTGGGGTTATCATATAATATCTGGCAGCTCTAGCTTAGTTATATACAACACGTTCTATACAACATTTCTATACAACGTATTCTATGCAACATTTCCCCGAACCAAAAGAATTTGCTTTATGACTGTGGTCTGAATTGAAACACAGGTCCTGTTATTGGACAAAATTATAATAATTATGATATGATATTTCAGTGTCAGCTCCAGGGCCGGCTCAACAATAGCCACTTGTAAGGATTACTATTTAATCACAAGTGAGCTGCTTCGTTTATACAGTTGTGACAGCCCTGAAGAATGATTATACTCTTTACTAATGGTTCCTATAATATCTTAGGTAATATCACTAGAAGTCCAAAATCAACCTATTTTGCCTCACAATAAAAAATTTCTTGTATTTCACTTCATAATTTTGGTATGTGTCACACCATACAGCATCCAGATCCAAATAAAACAGTTGTTCTTCCCTTACATCTATGACTTTGTCTTCATGAGTTAATACAGAAATCTAATTCTTTCTAATGGCTTAGGCTGGACTGCAGCAATTTCTGTTCTTATGCAACAGAGGGATTCTTTAAATACTTGGATATGTTTTTGCCATCTGAATTTTTATTGCTAAGAATCCAGAGCTTTGGGTCTGCCTTTCTCTTGCTTCTATAAAAGTTATTAGAGACCCCCACCACTCAAGGTGTAAATTACATTTAAAACTGCTGGCCAGAAATGGTGGGTCATGCCTGTAATTCTAGTACTTTGGGAGGCCAAGGCAGAAAGACTGCTTGAGGCCAGGAGTTCAAGACCAGCCTGAGCAACATAGCAAGACCCATTTCTACAAAAAATTTAAAAATTAGGCATAATGCCATGTGCCTATAGTCCTAGCTAGCTACTCAGGAAGGTCACTTGAGCCCAGGAATTCAAGGATGCAGTGAGCTATGATCACACTGCTGCAATCCAGTTTGGGCAATAGAGTGATACTCTTGTCTTTAAAACAAAAAGAAAAATTACTACAGTCTTATGCATGTTGGCTTGGGAATCTCTCCATCTATTTTGATGGTCTTTGCCCAATGACAGATTCCTTGGCCTCCACCTCAATTCAGTTTCAGGCCTTGCTGGCTTTCTTCATCTATATCCATTTGGAAATTAGACCAATTTTTAGCTACTTTACCTCTCATAGAGCTTGGCTTTAGGTGATTGTCTTCCGGTAAAAGCCAAAGAGCAAGTAAGCCCATTGATGCAGCCCATATAGGTCAGCCTTGTTCAGGGAAAAAACAGGGTAGAGAAGCGTGCAGAGAAAGGACAAATGGAAAGAATCCAGCACAATGGAAAACTGAATGTTGGGAATTTTGCTCTTCTTGAGGTTCTCCCTCATTCTGACTCTGAAGCATCGTTCTTTCACCCAGCAAATAGATCTCTTACAGCCTCATCTTACAGGCTCCCCAGATAAGTTCAGACAGGTTGAAGTCCTAAGGTGACCACATTGAGCATACCAAAATGGGACCTTACCTCACAAAGTGGTGATTCCTAAAGGTATATTTTTCTGAGCATGAGAATTCTTGGCTCTCACCGTGAATGAATTCTCTCTGCCTTTTACTGTTTCACTGTGAAGAAAACAACCAATATAAATCCAATGCCAAAAGACAAACTGCCATGGTAGTTCCAAGATGGCTGTCCTATGGGTGTTCTTGAATGGCACGTAATTTTAGAGTAGTCTTTCTTTAATTTATTTGAGGACTATGTACAAGCCATTGGGTTAAATGTTATGGGTTACTATAGACTGAACACTTGTGTCCCCTACTCCTGAATTTATGTGTTGATATCCTAACTCCCAGTGTGGCTATATTCTGAGATACAGCCTATAAGGTGGTAACTGAAGTTAAATGAGGTCATAAGGATTGGACCCTGATCTGCTAGGAATGGTGTTCTTAGGAGAAACAACACCAGGGTAAGCACTCTCTCTCATGAACATGCGCTCTCTCTCTCTTCTCCCTCCCTCCCCACACACACAGAAGAAAGGTCATGTAAAGACACAGTAAAAAGGAAGCCTTCTGCAAGTCAGGAAGAGAGCCCTTACCAGAAACTAAATTGACTAGAACTTTAATCTCAGACTTTCCGTCCTCCAGAACTGTGAGAAAATTAATTTTTGTTGCTTAAGCTACACCATCTATGGTATTTTATTACAGCAGCGGAGCAAATATAGAGGTATAACAAAAATTATTGCCCTAGAGAAGCTTACAGTTCAGAGAGAATACACTCTAATTACTTTTTAGAGAATAATTCCACTAGAGTGGAAGTGAGTACTTAAACACTACTTAATATTAGGCAGAATAAAATGAGAGTTAAAAAGGTGTTGCAATAAAAATGCCTGTGAAGACTCAGGGGAGAGTAGTTAATTACAAGAATATGACAAAAGGTTTTAGAGAGGACACAGCAGAAAAAGTTTTGGCTCTGTTCAGCCTGATATACCTCCTTAAATAGGTGATCCTGGCTCTACATCATACACCATGTTTTGACATGGACCACCTACCTCGTATTCAACAAACCTATGGTTTGCCTTGAACCTACCCATTTTCCAGTCTTCTGACCACTGACTTTAACACTCATTTTCCAACTTCTCCCATCTGAAAGATAGGATTCACAATAATATTTTCTTGGCCACAACACTGGCTCACACATACTGGGCTTCTGCCTCCTCATGCTGGGAATTGAGCTTAGGATCAATTTTGACATTGGTCTTCCCTGCTGACTTTCTCACTTGGTGCTACCATTTTCCTAGGTTTCTGCTGGACCCAGACAAGTTGGATCTTGAGAAAGGGAAATAGTTTAATGGGAAGAAAATGAAGTTTCAACATTAAAAATGAAATCAAGATTCAAACCTGTGGAACAGCAAAAGCAAACCCAAAAATCTTGAAAGAGTACATTTTTATTCTGGAAAGAAGAATAAAGCGTGATTGAAATTTTTGCATACATTGTACTCTGTGTTCTGAAATCTGCAATCAGAGCATCAGATGTTGTTGAAATGCTCACTACAATCTGTGAATTGTCTTACGTAGCTGTATTTCTTGTTTTGTTGACATCGTTGGTAAGAGTCTTCTACTTGTGTATTGTGAAAAGTATTATTATTAAAAACCCTTCCTTTGATATCTGAACCACTTAGTAATAAAATCTTAGTAATGAGAACCTTTATCTTAGCAATTCAAAATGGTCAAGAAGTTTCGAAAGGGTTTATTGTGGCCTTCACAAAGCTGTAGGTCTTGCCCTATGACCTAAGAAATTATCAAGTTTATAGTGATAATAGGGTGACAGAGATTGATGATATACATTTTTAAAATTTCATCTCTGAGCAATGACTGGTAGGATTTTTAAATACTACTTTAAGCAATTAAATAATTTTCTTTTATGTTCTAAACCTAGGCAAAGAGACGTTGAAGGCCTTTAATACAATATGGATTTGGGCATTTTATGTTATTAAGGTTTTAATAGTGTAGAGTTCTTTAATCTCATTTGTTGAGTAGTCTCTCAGCAACTGCATGAATTATTAATTCTAAAACTGCATTGATGGGTTTGTAGCATACTGATGTGTGTGACAATAACAGCACAAAGGAAGGGGAAGAAATGGACCTACATCAGAGCAAATTTTTATATACTATTAAAATTACAATGATATTAATCTGAACTTGATTGCTAATGTTAAGATGTTAATTGCAATCTCCAAGGAAACCACTAAGAGCATTTCTCAAAAATATATAGTAAAAGAAACAACAAGAGAATTAAAATTATATGCTAGAAAATATTTATTGGCCAGATGTGGTGGCTCATGCCTATAATCCCAGCACTTTGGGAGGCCGAGGTGGGTGGATCACGAGGTCAGGAGTTTGAGACCAGCCTGGCCAATATGGTGAAACCTCATCTCTACCAAAAATACAAAAATCAGCCAGGCGTGGTGGCACATACCTGTATTCCCAGCTACTCGGGAGGCTGAGGGAGAAGAATCAGTTGAACCCAGGAGGCAGAGGTTTCAGTGACATTGTGCCACTGCACTCCAGCCTGGGTGACACAGTGAGATTCTGGCTCAAAAAAAAAAAAAAAGAAATGAAAAAAATATTTATTTGAGAGACCCAAGATGGCCGATTAACAACAGCTCAGGATTGTAGCTCCCAGTGAAAGCGCAGAGAGTAAGTGGACGCCGCACTTTCAGACGAATTTTTGTTGCCCACAGACCGGGAGATTCCCGGCGGAGGAGGCACACAGGTCACCAGTGCTACTTTTTTGGCCAGTGCCGCTATTTTGCCAGCACCCCGGCGTGGTGCTTCTCGGTGTGGAGTATACGGGATGGGGTGCCCGTTAAGTTGGGCTTGGCTGGTCCCATCCCCACAAGGAGAACAGCAATTGGAAGCGCTGAGGACTGAGAGTTTCACAGCAAGCACAGCTGAACCGGGAAGGTCCAGCTCTGTGGGGAAGGGGCGTCCACCAAAGGAAAACTAAGAAACAGAAAAAACTTCATAACTGGGTGGAGAGAGATCCAAGATGGCTGATTAACAACAGCTCAGGATTGTAGTTCCCAGTGAAAGCGCAGACAGCGAGTGGATGCCCCAATTTCAGATGAATTTCTGTTGCCCACAAACTGGGAGATTCCCAGCGGAGGAGCCACACGGGTCACCCGTGTGACTCTTTTGGTCGGTGCGGCTGTTTTGCTGGTGCCCCGGCACGGCGTGGCGCTTCTCAGTGCGGAGTATACGCGACTGGGTGCCCTTTGAGTTGGGCTCGGCTGGTCCAATCCCCACAAGGAGAACAGCAATTGGAAGCACTGAGGACTGAGAGTTTCACAGTAAGCACAGCTGAATCCAGGAAGGCCTAGCTCTGTGGGAAAGGGGCATCCGCCAAAGGAAAACTAAGAAACAGAAAAACTTCATCACCAACAAGCCGGATGTCCACTCAGACCCAATCTGAAAGTCGGCAATTACAAAGACGACAGGTGGATAAATCCACAAAAATGGGAAGAAATCAGTGCAAAAAGGCTGAGAACACCCGAAATCAGAATGCCTCTCCTCCTACAGGGGATCGCAACTCCTGATCAGCAAGAGAACAAGGCCTGACGGAGAATGACTGCGATGAACTGACAGAATGAGGCTTCAGAAGGTGGATAATAAGAAACTTCTGTGAGCTAAAAGAACAT